>VZSF01010381.1:7089-28891 GCA_013398295.1 Chionis minor | reverse complement strand
GGGGCGGGCGAGTGGGGGGGGGGGCGGGGGAGAGAACAGGGAAAAAGATTGCCAAACTAAATAAATTAATGTTTTGAAAAGCTGCAGAAAAGACCATATGTGTGTGAATGCAAAACCATAGCTCAGCCTCGGAGCATCGAGGGGGGAGCAGAAGTGAGCCCCTTCTGAACAGCGGCACCCATGGATCCTGGGAGCTCCAGATGATACGTTGTCAGGCCCCGAAGTCTAAACTCCAGCCTAAGCTGGGCCGCATCACTTCGAAGCTTTTAGCCCAGCTTCACATTAACCCAAGGGGAATTTAAAACACAACATAAACATGTGTTTAAACGAAGTTAGAAGAAAGCTTGTTGTCCTGTCTCCTGTTTTAATTAAATATGTTTTATATGAAAAGCATAGCTTACAAATGCAAGCTATGTGGTTTCTCTGGCAGCATTGCAGCTCTAAGTAAACACACTATAGTATTATTTTGTTTGCTTTCTTCCCTAATTAAGTTTTAAAAGTTTCCTCAGCTCTCTGTGTGGCTGCTGCAGTTTTGGCAGCAGTACTGTGGCAAAGGGGACTGGGAAGACGACTATGCTTTCTCTTTCTCCCTCCGTGGAGAAAACCGATCGTAGATCAATTGGAAACCCCTTCTCAGTTTTTTTAAGATATATAGATGACAGACTACATGCCAGAAGTGAAGCACGAGACCTATGGGCCGTACTGGTGTGAAGCCCATACCCTCCCACTGGGAGAGAAACGAAGCAGTTGGTGAAGCAAGGATCACGGGAGGCGCAGTTGCGAGCTGAGATGCAGAATTTGAAGCCAAACATGAATTTTGCCATCTTTTGTGGGTGTTTGGATTTCTCCTTTTACCTTCCTACGGGCTACAGGTTCTCAGGTTCAAGGCTTTGCTGTGAAACTGTTAGTGTTTCACAAATCCAGATCATTGCCTGCTGTTTGGAAAGAAGCACGCGTAATCCAATGCCATTCATCATTTTGGTATAAACAATATGCTATCAGCAAAGCACATTTCTCTTCTCAGGCTCTTCCTAGCCCTTTGAAAAGCTGCAGAAAAGACCATATGTGTGTGAATGCAAAACCATAGCTCAGCCTCGGAGCATCAGGAGGGCAGCAGAAGTGAGCCCCCCTTCTGAATCCTCTGAATGCATCCAGTCTGTCCAGGACAATATAAGGTACTGGCCAAGCACTGGAATACTTTACTGCCCTTGCAGTAAACCACTTGGCATCACCTTTGATGTGAAGCACTGGGTAGGCATCTCTTGTCTCTGTCCAGTTTTTGGTGGTGTAATCAATCAGGAAAACAAATCCAACATGAAACCATGTAGCTCTGTAATTGTTCATGTCTGTTTGTTGTGTCCCCTGCCCTGAAATTCAGCACCACGTAGGCTGCGGGGTATCTGGATGGTTACTCATCCTGGGTTTATTATTCACTGGATCTGGTAATATTTGGGGTTACATTTCTTGGTAGTCAGGATTTTCCTTTGTGGTTGCTTGATATAACATCACATATTAATGGTTGAGATTCAGGATGGAACTATAGCATACCACATGAAAAAAAGGTAGCTTTAACATAAATATTTGAGGTTCCTTAAACCCGTTTCATCCACCAGCGCTATCGCTGTTCATCAGTTCCTCCCTCCGCCCCCTTCCCAAACCACCTGAAGGCAGGATCGGTAGTGATCAAAAGACATGCGGCATTTCTTAGTATTGAAATGATCACATCTGTGAAATATGGTTTTTAATAATGAGTTTATTGCTGTTTGCTTTGTGAATTATGGCTTTGCACTTCTAAACCATAACAAAAGTTATTTACAAGGTGCCACAGGAATAATTTTTAGACTGAAAAACAAGTAAGTTTGCGATCACAAATTCCTTGCTGATTTTAGAAAGTGGCATTTGTTTTTTTACTTCTTTGAGATTTGATTTTACACTGAGATGTTGAATGATAATTTGTTCTTGTATGTTATAAAGCAGCAGCAGCTCCAGGTGCTATAAAAAGCACAAAGCCCTTTACAACTGTTTCAGTCTAATGTGTTAGATAGTAGGATGGTCACAATCTCTTCAAAAGAAAAGAGCTGGAGACTTTCCACTGATGAGAGATAGCAACTACGAAGTGACATAGCATTGTTTATTCTCCTTTTTTGCTTTTTTTCCCACCATAGATGAATTACATTATTTTTATATTAATTAGTAAGGTAGAAAAAATTGTGTTTACTTTAAAGTCCTTGACAATGAGTCTTGAAAGCAAAGTGTTTAATGGTGCAGTGATGTACTTCCGGAGCTTATGGTGAAAACAGCATTCTGTAGGACTGCTGATTTTTCTGTGAGCTCTAAAATTCAAATGTTTGCTTCATCACGTTGAGAAACTGGAGAATCCCGTCCAGATCTAGGCTATAGTCTGTACGTCAAATGTGAGGCTGTTTAAGAAATGGATACCCAAAATTAAACTCACCTTTAAAAAACATCCCAGCGTTAATATCTGGCAAGTCTTACTGCGTTCGAGGGATCATTTTTTATTTTTTGTGCATGGAGGAGCACAAGCATACCATAAGCTGTACTGGAGGGAATCAATACTTCAGAAGTTCTTCAAAAGGACAAGAATTGTATCCCTTCTGTTGTTCAGCTTCATGTATCAGCTCTTCACAGCTTCCAGAGGGCTTTGCTGTGATTCATTTACTGTCTTCCTGCACTCTGTTTTCAAAGTTATGCCCTGCGAGCAAAACTTCTCATTTAAGACCTGGATTTCAAAGTGCTCTAAAATCCACAGGCATCTCCGACATGTTTTGAAAATTGTTACACCTCATCAGAGCCAGGGGCAACATTATCCATGCAGGTCTGAAGTCAGTTGGTCTAGCAGGTCTTCAGATAATACCCCTTCTTTTCAACTTTCCCAGGAGGGCTGCGTCTAATATGCTCTGAAATCCACTGGGATATGATGATTGTCTCGAAAACTCAGTCGTGACAATGATTGCAGGACAGTTCACGGTGCAAATTTGGGGTCGTTCCTCCCCCTCTGGGGAACTGCTTATCGCAATTTTTGATTCTTGTTTTTATCATGAACAGCTTGGAGAAATCTGAAGGTATGAAACCCATGAAATGCGTATATATTATAGTCTGATCCTGAGCTCAGCTCAAACTGACATTACTGAAATTTGGTAAACAGCCAGTTCAGAAATATTTAACACTACTGATCGATTAGCAAAAGAGTAAAACAAAGTTGAAAATCGCTTTTCGGCTTCTAGAACACAAATCATTTTTCTTGCTGTCAGTAAATGCTTTCGATTCCCACTCGGCTATTGTCTGCATGATACATGTGCTGTTGTACAAGCAAAACAATAGATATGCCACACCAGTAGTGTGTGCATATATATGCATATACGTATTTTTATATAAGTGTATATACATATACATACACCCACATGCCCCTCCAAGCACACATATATGTGCCCATACACACACACACAAACACAAGTACACACAAACTGTTTTGTTACTGTAGTGGTATGAAGTAATGTACCAAAACCATATTTCCCTGTTTTACTTTGTAATCAGATTTTTTTTCAGGTTTTTAATACTGTGGATCTTTTTTTTCCTTTCTGGTAACTCATCCCAGTACTTCCCGCAGTATAAACTGCGCCCTGCGCATGCATACTTGCCACTCACCAACTGCTCTGCATGCTTGCATTTCAAAATGAGCCTTCAGCTACAGCAAGATTGCCTGTGAGTACTACATCCCCATTCAACAGATGGGAAACTTGAAAAACTGAGACATCCAGCAAACCTAGTATCCAGTAAGACCATGGCAGAGACGGTACAATAACTTAAGGCTTTCCTGGGTCTCACTTCAGCGCTTTAGCCAACAGCTCCTATCGTCTTTGAGGTTTGCACAACTTTGTGTCAATCCACACTGTGTCAATGTGACGGCTTTTATTAAAAACTTTTGGGACAATACCTCGTCATCGCGTGGTAAGTTACCCATACAAAACCAATGTGGAGTCCATGGGAAGTTCAGTAAAGTTTTTCTGTATACACTGCAGAGGCTTTCCCCACAAAGGCAACGTGCAGTTATTGAGGTTTGAAATCTTAACCCTAGAATGAACTGAAAGATGTTCCCGCAGCAGAGTTGCAAACGCCCCTAGCAGCAAAAGACTTGAAAGATACTGGTTGTCTCTGATTGATGTTGAGTAACAGAAATATGTCTTAAGGCAAGATTAAAAACACTCATTAAAGAGGGAAAATAAAACAGCATTACAAAAAACTGAGGTTTCCCCCTTACGCTTTAGTAGTTACAAAATATTCTTCTGGCTCTTTAATTTCAGCTTGCAAAGGCTCTATACTGAGTCATTTAGTTTCTGTAAGTAACAGCCCTGTCCTAGCCTTCTTATTGGCATTTATTCCTATGCCACCCACATTGAACTCCAAATCTGGATCCAAGGATTGCTGAGCTGTGAAGACTGTATTTGTATAATTTTGCCAGTAACCACCCATATAACCTCAGAAGAATCAAAGAGAACTGAAGATATGCTGAAACATTCAAAAGTCATTTGAACACCACCTACCGGGAGATGCTCACAGGTTTAAGGATATTTTATATCCATCCTATTCCGTTCTCTGGTTGGTCTTTTCAGGGTGGAGAGGGATGGGCAAGGGCCAAAGACAGCTGTTTGTGTTCACTTATTTAGCAAAAAAGAAGTTTTGTATTCCATCCATCTCACCTCCAGATGGTGGTTAGTCAAATCTCAGCGCTGTGGCACACTGCAGGACCAGGGGAAGGCAGCTGAGCGTTGCCACAGGGCGAAAAAGCATGTTTAAAAGGAGATGAGGACTAAAAGCTGCTAAGAATAATTAGCATGGCTACGCTGTTTACCCATTCCACAGTTTGCTCATTCACTACCTAGTAATCATCCCTTCCTCAGTGGGTAAGCATCTCCTTTTTGCCTGCTTGCTAAAGAAAATGAAGAGCTTTACCCAGGGCCAACAAGAGGTCAAAGCAAGAGCAGAGCAGCCTCAGCGTCCTCACCTCCCTCTCCTGGCTCAGCCCCTCACCCGACGAGTTCCCATGTCCAGTTTTGCGTGTCCCAGAGGAGTTCTGTCTTTGGGCTTGACAGAAGCTGCCATAAGGCTGGAAACAAAGCGTTCATCACTTCCGGTGTCTGAATTATGTGACCTAAAGATGGCACAGTCTGTGCGCTCTCGAAAAGCAGATTATTCCGTGATGTCTCAAAGTGAGCACCCAAAGGTAAATAACACCAGCTCGCTCGTGAAATGTGCCTGGGTGGAAACTGCAGCTCCGTGTGTGCAAAGCTCTCTGGTTCATCTCTATGCACTATGTGAAGGAGACACATCTCCAGGCATCCACATATGCAAGCAGACCTCTGTGCTGAAAACAAGGAAATAAAAATTGATGTAAAAGGCCCTTCTCCGCTCTGTTTAACTGGCAGTAGCAGAGAGCTGGCACACCTGAGGACAAATGTTCTTCCATTTGTGTTCTTAACTAGGGTGTTTAACCCTACCACTTTTATCTTCTGAGACTTCTTAAACATTTTTCACGTATTTAACTGCCTCTCTGTATTTCCTCACTCTCCCAGCTTGGACAAACAAAATGAGTTGACTGGTTTAAGTACTGAATTTCTCACCATTTTCTCTCCCTGACTCCCATGCAGGAGCATAAGGCTGCATTGTCTGGGATGCATCGGCCGAGTGGAAGATGTTTATTTGTAATAAAGATATACCAAAATCCCCTGTATTCACTGGAAATGATAAACATAGAAATATCTCCACAAGTCTTCAGTTTGTTAAAAAAACCCTGTGTTTACAGCTACTATCTTTAGGTCCCAGTTTGACGTCACCGTGTCCCTTTGAACAAATAACCCAGGCAATGCAACACTTTTCAGATGGGGAGCGAAGGTTACCACTGACTGTCTTCTTGCTGGTCAAGAGATTCAGCAGATTTTTGGGGTCTGGATGAAAAAAAGAAAACCCACAACCTTTATTATCTGAAAAAATATTTTTTCTTAACAATTTCGCTGTAACCAAGTTAACAGGAAATGTAAGTAAAAGTCAAACGAGGGAAAAGAATAACTGGGTGGACTCTGGAGAGTGAGTATTACCCAGAACTACTGTGCAATGCACTTGTGGACACATAGACATGTGCACCCACCTGCCAGCGTAAAATGCAGAAGGTTTATATTAGCACTAAACAGGGACACGAGTGTCACACTTATAGTTTTCAGGCTGCATCTCAGCTTTTTACTGCAATAAGAAAACCACTAACATACATGACCACTTGCAGAAGTCATGGATGGCGTGGTAATATAGGACAGCATCCCAGAAATCTGCATCTGATCTGTTTTCTATTCACTATTAGGTGTCACTGTGTTTAACATGAAAGTTCACATCCCACAATAGCTCTGTTTAAAGAAGTTACTCATATCAGAAAACATGGAAGACATTTTCTTGCTTTTGATTCTTTTTTTTTTCAATACAATATAGCCATTCAGAACCCAAACCCAGGATGTCATACCCAAACAAGCAGCTTCGCAGATACGCACATTCCTGTTTTGTCCTGCATCCTGAATGCTGCCAGTCAGGAATCAAATGCCTATTCTGATGCTCTGAAATTACTTGAGGAGGGAAATGTAGCCCACAGTTGTCCCATTGCTAGCGTCCCTGCATCCCCTGCAGGGGATGTCTAAATCCAATGTACAGAAGGATACATCTGCTATATATGGTCTGGTAAGAACTTTCTATATTTTGGCTGTCAGATCATTTTTATCCCAGATTTCTGTTTTATTGCTATGAGGAAGACCATTTTTTAGATCTTTATAACCCCAGACAACTATAACACCTTATCATTTTTTTCTTTTCTGTGTTTTGCCTTTTCTCCTTCTGTTTCCTCCCTCTCCCCTTTCCCCTTTCCTTTTCTTCCTTGCAAACAGCACTGTGAAAAGCGCATTGTTGAGCATGGGGTTGTGACACTAGGGTCAATTCCCTACTCCTTTGCTCACATTCCCTCTTTTGCTCTCCAAGGGTTGAAATCTAAGTGAGAGAGTAAAACTTACTAACTTACTAACTCTGTACAAAATTGTACAGAGCTTTGGACTGCTTGCTTATGTTACAAGCGGAGCCCACAAGATGATGCTTCACTTTGAGCACGTTCTTGACTCCCACTAAAATCAACCCACAACGGTACTCAAGTCTCCATGGAGTAGGGTGACCGCCTTTCATAGAATCATAGAATGCTCTAGGTTGGAAGGGACCTTAAAGATCACCCAGTTCCAATCCCCCTGCCATGGGCAGGGACACCTCCCACTAGACCTGGTTGCTCAAAGCCCCATCCAGCCTTCAACGTAGAGCTTTGTATCAATGCATTGCTCGTGTTTGCTGCTCTTGCTTCCGAGCACAATATTGTCCCTTTTTGGACAGCCTCACCACCTGGAGGCCTGTACAACCCTGGACTGGATCTAATCCATGCCGTATCCCTCAGCTCTGGATTCATTTGCTTCCATGAACTGGAGCCAAAGCCTTCCTTTCAGCACAGCATAGTCCTCTTCTGGATGCTACGCTGATACCGTAGCTGTGTAACATTTCCAACTCAGTGCCACTCGCTGAGTAAATTGGCACAGCCTACCCATTTCAGAAAGCAAATATGATGATTTTCAGAGGTGCTGGTTCTGCTGAACTGCATCATCAAGTTGAGGCAACAAAACTAAAAATTACAGGAGCAGAGCTGATGCAAGACAAGGGATTTCAAAACGACACACTTTGAACATAAGAAGTGTGAGCTGGTAGGAAATTTATTCTCTTTGCTATCATTAGCATTCACATTTTCAGAAACAGACATATTTTGATTGCCTCCTTTATTTATTTTTAATAACACTATTTGCAAGAGAAATACCTTACTGCTGGAGCACCGTGCGTTTGGGGTTGATTAGGTATAATTTTCTGCACAAGACTTATAGAGATTGTATCAGGCTAAGAGAAAAATGCACTAACAGCAGTACGGCACAGAAATCGGGACTGTGTCATGTTAGGATATCAGAAACCTCTGCTAACATGTCTCTTTTTCAAGAGCAGAGGAGACACGTTTGTGCATTTTGGATCTTGTTTGTGGATTTCAGCTGGTTACACCCAGTGTAAGTTGCTTTAACTCCTTTTTTTCATCTGACAGCCATTACTGAAGACAATAGGGAAGCTGTGCACCATCAGAGGATTTGGCCAGTGTTTTGCTTGTTTGTTTGTTTTTCAACTAACAATAAACAAGTGGTGCATAAGTAAAACACCTTATATTCTCTGTTTTGCAGTTTCCATTGTTCTGCTTGAGATATCTGCGGATGTTCTTCTGATTTATCATCCCACCTCTCAGAAGGATGACATCCCCTTTCCAGGCAGAGTCGAATCCGCGCGGTTTTCTGCAGAGAATCCTCCTGGCAAGCGCTCCTACAGCCATCTGCATTGGCCAGTAGATGTCATTGTGTTTCCACCGCAAGAGCACATCAAACGTATTCATCTGGCTGCAAATACATGTCCAGTCCTGCAAACAATGCTGTTGACTATTTAGGACTTTTTCTACCCTGCAGCAAAATATTTGTTCAAGATGCCTAGCCAGAAGAGTGAAAATTAAGTTCCAAGCATTTGATAGCTGTGACTAACTAGCCAGAATACCCTTGGTCTCAGCTAATATAGTGCCAATGGTGTTATACAAACACAGCTTACTCAACAGGACATAAATCATTGTTAATAAACTATTACAAAAGATGCCAACAGAAGAGGACAGAAATAATGTCTCATGGATTAGCCAGCTTCTTTAAGTAACCAGCTTGCTTTGCTGTGAGGTAATCTGCTCTTCAATACTCAAAGAGGCAGAATTGAGGATTTATACTTCAGAACTTTTTAGACCTTCCGAGTATAATGAAAAGTGGCTGCAGCCTGTTATTTTTCAGCTATTTTATCCTGGACTATGTTAACAGCTTCCTAATTTGCATGATATAATAATATTTGTGATGCAATTAGAAAGTTCCATTTGAGGTCAAAATATGGTAGCAATAGAGAAGCAAACACCTGGCAGTCATCCCAGAGGTAGGGTTTTCCAGAAAGTCTGACATATTTTTTATCAGCAAAAACTCAAGAGACATCATTTTAGGTTTCATTTTTAGCCATCGTTTCATAAACTTAATGAATGTAAACGGGCTTTGATATCTAAAAAGCTGCATTCTCAATTACAGCTCATTTCCCAAGCTAAAGAAGCAGCACAAGATGAACGGAGGGTGAAGTCTGCTTGCGACATCCGCGCCAGAAATGGCACGTAGGGCCAAATTCCTTGCTGGCAGCAAGCAGCGAGGCTCCGCTGGCTCTAACAACACAGGAGACCCTTGACAGATTCAGCAGAGAAGGGGCCTTTTGCAATGTGTTTTGAGTCCCAGGGGCCAGCCACAAAACTGAGTGAAGTCAATGGAAATCTTTCGCTTGCTGGCAAGGGGCTGTGTGTGGATGAAGCCGTGAATCAGGTTTTCTGGAGGCTGGGCGCAGCACATCTGTGCTGGGGTGAGGCCGCTGAAAGGCACAGGCCTGGATTTGAAAGGACGAGCTCCATCTCACGAGTCTCTCTCTGCTCAAGCTTAACTAGCTCAGGAACAACCTGAGATGATGCTGTGATAAATGACGTTCTTCCCTTGCAGTGCCTGTGGGAGCTATGAGGAAAGCAGCTCGTCCTCTTCTTGTTTGCTCACGGAAACATCGAAGTCCCTTTCTGTCCTGGGAGACTTTTGCATGGGGAGGAATCACAGAATGGTTTGGGTTGAAAGGGACCTTCAAAGATCAACACCACCAACCCCCTGCTATTGGCGGGGACATCTTCCACTAGATCAGGTTGCTCAAAGTCCCATCCAACCTCCACTTGAACCCTTCGGGGGATGGGGCATCCACAACTATGGATGGGAACTGTGACTGTTTCCAAGTTCAGATATGAGGCGTATGCTGTAGATAGGGACATCCTGTAACTGAGGACCCCTTTGGCTGTCTAGACCACCAAACTTTTCAGCAGCAGAAGGGTGCCCAGTGGGGGCCCATAGGTACTGCAGCAGTGTCCTCTGGACTGCGAGACGCATGGGGCATGGTTAAGGATGACAGCAGCATCACCTGCTGTTTTATAGATAAACTCACTTGCAAATACAGGAGCCGTCCACAGTGCAGAACTCATCTTTAATAATATTCCAAAGTAATTATGTGACAAAATATAAGCCTGGCGCTGTTAATGAGTCCAGCTACAGGTGACATACCAGTTTCCCACACACGGCTCCACACTTGTGTCGTACATCCTACTGCTGCTCGCTCCCCAAAGCCCCACAGAGGAAACTGCAGTACTCAAGTGAGGCTGGGCTCGGGCTGCTGAGCTCCCAGTGCTATGCTTCCAGACTTTCACAATTTCCTGGGACTTCTCATCAGAATAAGATAATTTAGAATTGCCCTCGGGTGACTTTGTAGATCTACATCAGGTGAGCCATAAATATAAAATAAGAAACGTGCAACTGCTGTCTCAAAAAGCCATATTCCCAGCTCAGTGCTTCCCCATCTGACTCCTCTCGCTGCTGCTCCCTGTCCCATGCAGCCAGGGCTTGCTGGCACATTTAACTGAGGACTAAACTGGCTAAAAGCACATCAGGAACTTCTCTACTTTCAGGTACACACTATTTTCAGGCGACCTACTACTTCATTACGGTGCGATGCTGTCAAACACACACAAAATGTAAAAGAGAAGAAAATAGAGCCCTGTTTGTTTATCTGCCTGGGGACATCCACGCACAGGGGAGACAGTGGCATGTTCGCCGGTGGGATGGATGTGGGAGCCCAAAGAGATGACTTTAATCTGGACTCCAGCACGTCTCCATTTTTCCATCTCAAACAGGGGAGGTAATGCTACTCATTATCTCGTTTCACCTGAGGAAAAACGTTATCAAGGTTAGTAAGGCACTTACATACTACAGAGACTAGAAAATTCCCACGCCTGCAAAATGTCAGGAAGAAATGACTGACTCTACTTGTTGTACCAAATGCAGTAACTAAGGGAGAGGATCACTAATTTAAAAATGCCGGTTAAAGTACTGACCTATCTCACTTCCTAAGCATGCCTTGGATACGCTCACCAACACAAATGTTCCAAATAAAAAAAAAAAAAAATAGTGGTTGATGATGTAATTAGAGCCTGGGTTAGAACACACCTCCATAAGGGAGATCAATTAAGACTTTTTGAATATTGTACATTTTGATAAATCCAAGGCTGTATTTGGAGCTGCCACTACCTTAATATTGTTTAATTTTTAATGTAATTGTGCGTGAGCTTGAGTATCTTTCCTTGCTTAGAGCAGATCTGAACATGGGAACAGTCAGGTGCAGGTGGAGGTTTTGCAGCAGTTTTTGGGGGACCAGAGCCGCCCTCCGCAGAGGCCAGGGAGATGTGTGGTCCTGGGGTGGCCCCACTGCTGGCCAGTGTGGATGTCACTGCAAGAGCATCTCTGGCAGGATCGATTCCCCCTTGTCGCAGAGGGCTCAGAGAGGCACCTGGCTTAGACTCGTCACCCGGGGTCCCTCTGCACACCCCAGCTTGCAAAACATGAATCTATAAGACACAGCACTGAGAGGCATAAAAAGAGATGTGGTGGGGGCTTGGGGTTTTTTTGTTGTTGTTGTTTTTCTGCCATGGTATTTTGTTTCAGTTTCTTTTCTGTACCCCTCTGGGTGCAACTAGTGCAAACTCTCCTAATTTTAACTGCCATAAAGTTAGGCAGGGAGGCAAATTCACTTCTCGAGGCTCGCTCTACATTTGAGACAGCCACCTCCCGACAAAATCTCATCACGTCTTAAGAGACAGGTCTAACCCTGATGGATCAAACCCCCTTTGGTTCCTTCTGCTGGCTGTGACGGGAGTTGAGGCACATGGGCACCTCAGTGCCCAGCTCAGGCACTTGACTTCTGAGGGGCCAAAGATGATGGAATAACTCCTGACTCCTGGTGGGTGCTGTGCCCACCTTTGCTAGCCCAAAAAGCAGGCTGCGCCCCCACCAGGCTCTGCATCCTCCAGCCTCAGGGTAGCTTTGCCTATACCTTGAATCTCTTGGCCATTTTTAAAAGAAGGAAAATATTGAACTTTGCAACAGCTGAAAATTTAAGCGAGAAAACCTGATCATGTTCGTGCATAATAATTAGTCTTCAGCAGGGTTATTTTGCATTCTAACTGTTCTTAGTATAGTATCATCACAAAACTCTCTTGGTGTGCTCAGTGTGGAAAGTCAGTTGAGATGCTATAATGATGTCGAAATGAAATGCTGTCAGCGCAAATCCATAAAATGACATAACGGTGTCAGAAATGAAAGGGAATCATATCAGAGTGTGTTCCAGCACCACTCAAAAATTTGTGAGAGGAAAGGGTGCCACAATTTGGGGACAATGTTTGTTATGACAGAAATGCTCAAACAGCTTTAAAGGGAAACTGCGTTTGCCAGCTGCATCACTTTTTAATCCAACAGATTTATCAAGAAGTTGTGCTAATTTCCTCTATAAATATCTCTGTGAGCAGAACGGTGCTTCCCGTTGTTGCAGAAAGTGGGTTTTAAGTAGTCGCAACTCCAGGTTTCTTCTGAAATGGAATGGGAAGGTTCGTTGCATTGTTCACTTAAATAAATGGCCATTTCTCTTTCGAGAGAAGGAAAAAGAAAACACCTCTCATCCAGTTATCCTCCCTGAGGAAACCCACATCCCCATGTCTGTCACACCATCCTAAAGAAAGGCATCTCTGAGCATCACAGATAGGACAAATCTATCCCTGTATCTATTTTTTCTACTCTGTAATGGTTACAAGTGCCTAGAAATTCCCACACCCTTTGAGGAAGGATCTGTATTTAGCAGCTGTTCACCTCCCTACCATGTACCATCACGCTCAGCAACAAGGACTGAGGCAGAAGAAGAAGAAGGAGGGGTGGGGAGCTGGCTTCCAGGGTGACCTATGTTCAGCGACTGGCTGAGCATCGATCTGCCCGCAGGAGGTGGTGAGTGGTTGCCTTTGCTTTGCTTGCTGGTTTTTTCTCTTTCCTTCACCTACTAAACCACCTTTGTCTTGACCCACGAGTGTCCTTGCTTTTGCTCTTCCCGTTTCCCCCACCATCCCACTGGGTGAGAGGAGCGGGTGAGCGGCACCGTGGGCACTTCACTGCTGGCCGGGGCCAACCCAGCAGGGAGGTGAAGCCGCCAGCACCGCCGCCGAGTAAAACACAGACCTCCCAAGCTTCGGTAGTAACTTTGCATTTACCTTGCTACGTCTGCGTCACAGGCTTTGCTGGGCTATCTCATAACCAAAACTATTTCTAAATACTTCTAAAGCCCTCTTTGAAGCCAAGTGCCGCGGAGGACGCAGCAAAGGGTGAAACAGCGTGCTGCAAGGGCAAGCCGCCAGCCTCATCTGCGGCAGCACGGACACGAAACGGCAGCTGGGGGCTGCGATGCCTGCCCCCTCCAGCGCCTAAGCTAGAGCACCTCACGGTCAGCTGAGAATTTGCAAAGGCTCAGCCCTGATCTGGCTTTGCTTCTGGGGAAGCCCATGGTGGAACCCCTCTGGCACCAGTGGGAGCAGCCTGGCTCCAAAATGCTTCTGACTTGGTTTGCTGGTGGTAATGACTTTTCCTACGGCGTCTGCAGCTTAATTACCTTCATTATTAAAAAGGAGAGGTATCATTTCTCTTTGGAGCACTCTGACTTGATCTTCTGCTGGCTAAAATCCGGGACCAGGCTACGTTTGTCCCTGCGTTAGAAGAGCCGGCCGTAGTGCTCGGAGTGGGAGGCGTGCTGGGGGACGCTCTGCTGACCCAGCAGTTTGAAGAGTGGGACATGAAACTCATGGTGCACGTGCACGTAGAGCAAAACCACCTTTATCTGCTGGTTCTCAGTGGGTGACCTGGATTATACGCAGCTACAGCGCTAAATACTCAGGCTGCCTTAGAGATGGTCTGGAAAGTACCCCTGACAAGTCAAATTAATACAGCTTGCAGTGCTTATATTAGCATCCACACAAGTATCCTAAATACTTGAGTTATTCTTGTTAGAATACAGTATTCTTGGTAGAAGCAAAGGATGAGGTATGTAGTGGCACAGCTCATATGTCTCGTGATGTCCCTCCTAGGAGACAGTGACCCCTCCTCGAGATACCTTCATCATTCTCCACCTCGGCAATGGAAGCTGAGGGTGCTGGCCGGGACCGGAGACCTGGATTTTAGGTGAAGCTTACCGAGCGGATTGTGTCCGATGTTCAGGGGTAGAACCTTCAAACTAGACAACTGAGATTGCCTAAAATTTCAGCTGATGGGAAGAATTTTTCTAAGTGCCTTTCTGCTGTAGGGGCTTACGCTACATTTCCCAGTGCTTGATTTAAACAACAAAGGAGGTTCTGATTTTTTTTTTTCAGCCAAAGTTTTCTTTAACAAACACTGTAAATTCGCTTATTCAAAAACTGTTCCATGACTCAATTTGAGAGGTTTTTATCTTCAACTGCCCGTACTGAAAAAAAAAAAAGGACAAAGTAGTATGGAAGTCTAAAAAGTCCACATTGATGTTTTACAACATATTTTCATTCTGGGATTACAAAGTTTCTTTCAGTTCCTTTATACAGAACCAAAGACCTTAAAGACACACTCAAAGCTGAAGTAAAATATTTAATGTCAGGTCAAGAAAAATGTATATTTTCCACGACCTGAAAAATTTGTCAGAACTTCTGATTTCTACAGCATTCGGAATAATTACTGAGTGATCATTCAAAATACATTTTTAAAAGATCCATCAGACTTTCCAGTGAAATAAAATCTTCCTAAAATGCCTGGACTTTTCAAAAAGCGATTGCCTCATATTAGCAATATTGCTAATTTCAAGGGAAAGATACTTTTCTGCAATGATTTTGCAACTTATTTCTGCTATAGAAATGGTGGTAAGAAAATTTTCAATTTCATTTCTAAATGACTATTCAAGCAGATTAACACTCCTCAGGAAATCTCTGAAGGTGCTGCTGATTTCAACTAAATAAATTTCTTCAGATATTTGCAATTTTGGCAAAATATTTCCATTTGACTAGGAATAGCTCGTTAGGCTTTCATTTGTGTAAAATATGCTCCCCAAAGTAGTAAAGAAAGTGGAAAATCATGTTTCACGTCATGGTAAAATGGGAATATGTTTTAAAGCCCTTCAATTAAAATTTGAATTTCTTCAAGGACGGTCGAATATTCTTTTTTTCCCTGTATAAACAGGATTTTCACTCAAAGGAACTCTCCAAGATCTTCTGTACATTCATATATTTAAAAAGTAAGTCTATTGCTATGTCAAATGTGTCTCACTGGAAAAAGCTATTGACTTTTCCATTCTATTGCTTTAATTTTCCACTACTCTTGTAGTTTGGAATACTCCAGGTGGGTGCTGTGTGTGCCTCTGATTATGCTGTGTTACACAGCAGGGAAACCTCTTATCTCAGACTGGTTGCCTGGTTGAGAAAAAAACACATTTAAGGTAGTAAACACAGCTGTGGAAGAAGTATTTTCTGTTTCCTTGCTGTTTGTTTTAATGTACTAAAATGACATAATTATGGAAGTTTGCAAAAATGCCAAAATGTAAAACACAGTAGTAATTTGGTCTATGTGTTTCTATTGTAGTCTATATGTCTTCATATACAGTTTTAAACAGTCCAAGAAAATCTTTAGAAATGTCTTTTCTGCTGTATGCTCTGTTTTGCCCTGATAAATAAAATACAGAATTTCACAGAAAAGGAATTTAAAAGTAATCTCGTGGTTACACTGGTATTAAGAAGTGTTCAAATCTTGTTCTTGCCATTTTTCATGCCAGCTTGGAACTTTTGGCTTGAAGATTTGTGTTTCTATTGTTTTCTTTTTGACTCTGTGCAAACACTTTAAAGATAGGAAATTTGCAGATCTGTGAAAAAAAAAAAAAAAAAGAATAGAGGTTTTGTAAATCTAACCACCACAACTTCATTTGAAGAAAATGAAATCTGAACTCTGAAAGAGGACAATGCCTTTTTTTTTTTTCCCCCAGCTTGCAAAGAAATAGAGTAATGCAATCCCTTTTATTTCCTATTTAAATGAGGCTGAAGCGTTTTCATCTGTGGCATGTAAAGTCTGCTTTGCAAAGAATAAATTCAGAGCACACACGTTGTAAGTATTTGCCGAGAGCACTGGGCTTATATTGGTTGAGTAAACAGCACTATAATATTACAATTATAAAAACAAAATGTGCGGAAATATGTGATTGTCGCTTTTTTTTTAACACTCTCTTACTTGCTGAAGGCCTACTGGGAAAAGATTAAATGTGAAACCCTCAATAAGGAGCTCTGCTCCAATGGAGCTGCAACTGTTCTCCATTACCTATTATTTCACAAAAGAACCAGATTTTGAGAGATTCTCAGTCCAGACTCTGCCCGCAAACACCCAAAGCCATCTCCCCTGAAATCCTACGTCAGATAATGCTAATGATGTCCTGGCCACTTCAGTCTCTGGAAGATTTTGTCTTTTTATACCACGACATGTAAGAACACAAAGGGCTGCATAAAGTTCTTTTGCCTGTGGCTGGAAAGACTCGCACTGGCACCAGCGTGCCCTTGGATCACACTGTACCATCCTTTCACTCCATCCACAACTATTATTTCGCTGCCCAGAATTGTTGTAATATGACTGCCTCCCTTCATAATCTCCGCGTTTTATCTAGCTGCTTTTCCAAAGCCCAGAGAGCATAACTGTCATCTCTTGTATAACACAGCAAAAAGGCCACGGATGGGCTTTGGAGCGATGGCTTTCTCTGCTCCCCAATCCACCCGTACCTTCTCCACGTCTGTAAGTACATCGGGGCAAAGAGCAACAGCAAGCGTGACGAGGACTTCTGATCTGCCTAAAATCAGTAACAAGTGCCAGAGGAAGGAAGACGAGATTTCGTGTCCAACTCATCACAGCAGAATCACCCAGCAAGGTGGGATGGTGAAGAAAGAGGGCAGATGGCAGCCTCTGACGCATGGGTATGGAAACAGGTAGGCTACGGCAGAAGCTACAGCTCTGCGGTTTAAGGTATTGAACCAGGAGAGGGAGCGTGGCCACACAAAATACCCATCTACTCCCACTGAAGACAACAGGGACCCTTTCTACTGGTTTTACCAGGACCTGGATCATGTTGGTGGTTTGTATGAGGTGGGTTCCCCCTGGAGATGAGGGAAAAGAAAGAGGCAGCCATGCACACCTTGTTGGACAGAGCGGCCGGTCCTTCAAGTGATGAAAAGTCCCAAGCCCAAATCCAGGCATCGTCATGCGCCCACCATTTCTAACAAAGAGGGATTCTGAAATCAGGGTGATGGCACATTAACCACGAAGACTTTATTTGGCAGCACGTGAGGAAAAAAGTGGGTTTTATGAAACTGACAAAAAGATTACTAAAAAATATACAGATTCGAAGGCCAGAAGGGACTACAGCAATCATTTGCTCTGATTTCCTGCACAGCACAAGCCATACAACCTAATTTGGTCATTCGTTCACCCTCTGCTTGATCCAAAGATCTCGCTTGGAAAGGGAGGCACCTTCATGAAAAAGTACAAGTCATGCAGAAGCCACCATAAGCCTTTGGGGTTTTTTCCCAAAGCTTAATTTACCCTTTTTGAAAGAAGAATGATGAAAAAAAAAAAAAAGATAAAACATGTCTTATTTCTAATTCAAATGTACTTTCAGCTAAATATCTTTAATGAAATTTCTTTTCCTCCTGTAGTTATTCACCCAGGAGATGCTTTACCTCAAACTACGTGCCTTTCTCAAAGTCTCTTAAAAAAAACACCTTCTTTCTCATTCCCAAACCAAGGCATTTTCCTAATCATAAAAGAACTAGCAGGCTCACAGAAGCACAAATGATACAGCCCTAAGAGCTATTTTTCAGTCACTGACTAGAGAACATCTTGATGAAGAAATCTGAGCTGAAGAAGAAAATAACCTCCATTTTTCCAATAAATGAAGATCTTCACAGGAATGTAAAATGAATCTTAAAGCAGAGCATCTTGATGCTTCTTGCAGCAGGGCCTCTTTCAAGGACAAAGATGTAATTCAAACATGGAGACCAGAAAAAGAAGAAAAGTCTTTTCCTCTACGCTTATGAATTTGACAGTGACCTTACAGAGCCCCTTGGAGAGACAGCACTGACAACGCAGCCAGTGACATCCAGCTTCCCTGCAGGGCTGCTCGCAGCTGCAGGCTGGATTGTGAAAGATGAAGGAGGAGAAGGTTCCCCTGCGCTGCACAGGAAACTTTTAGGAGACCAGGTTCGGATTATGGCAGCGGACATTTTAGTGGAGGACACAAAAGCTAAGGCAGAAGGTGAAATAGGATAATACAGCCCCGGAATTGCAGTCGTGGGGAAAGTCCAGCATACATTTATTTAAAAAAAAACAATAATAAGGCTTAGCTGTAACATGAAGTGGGTTTTATGACAGAGGCAAGTTATTAAGTCATTTTATAGATATTATCTACTGCTAGCTAGTGTGGCATATTGATAAACTTAATATGCGAGGCCAGACGGACCATGTAACGTCAGTAATAAGGACAAAACCACATGACAAGAGATGTGCTTTTGCTGTTTTCATCTTTAACCTGCAAGGCGCCCTGGCCCTTGGTTGAACGTCACTTCTCATATCCACTGCTCGAGCAGCCTCATGGCTGTGCTTCATTTCTGCATCGACTCGTGTGGTTTAACGTTGCCCGATTCCAACCGGTTGCACAGGAACGCTGACCTCGCACCAAACTTAGCGTCAGCTAAACGGGAGTTTTGGAGAGGTTGGGCTAACCCTGCCATCATCCACAAATCCTCCAAGGTCTAAATTACAGAACTTTGTCTGACCTCTGTAGGGTGACAACGTATTAGGTCATTATTAAAAGAGCAAAAGGAAAATTGCAAGGTTAATTCCCAAGGTTTGCAGGGGAAAATCTGCCTTGCACGAGGGCCCCCCCCACCCCGGGCGGGCTTCCTCGAGCCCCTCGGCCAGCAGCCCTGCCCTGCCCTGCTCCGCTGAAAGCACACCAAAGGGCTCGAAGAGCTACGCCTCAAATTCTTTGACCGGTCATCTTTTAACAGGGATGTCAGAGATCTGGGAAAGCATTCCTGCGGCATTGGGATGCAAAGGGATTTATCTCACATCTGAAGTCCCGCAGAGAGGCGGCGACCCTGCTCCTATCTGAGAGGCTGAGAAGTGAGTTACGACTGAAGGAGATGTGACAGGCGGGAGAGAATAAGCAGAGTGAACGGCCCTACTGGAGATGAATCAACCCTCTTCCTTGAGGAACAACTGCCTTTGGCTACTCGCAGCTAAAAGCCGCAGTAATAAATTTTAAGGCCTGAAAAGATCATTACAGTCATCCAGCCGAGCTGCCCACTCATCCAGGACACTGGATTTCCTGAAATCATTCCCTCCTGCCCCTCCTGCCACCACGGCCGAGGTCCTTCCCTCCTCTGCTCTTGGTCGGAGGCCCTTCCCCATGCGCTGGCACCACCACCCCTACGACTGCCGTGCCAGACCTCTGGCAGTGCCCTCCCCACAGCAACACCGCAGCCGGGCAGCAAATACTTTCTCAGTGTTTCTGGCAAAAGGAGCTTTTACACCCAGCTCGCCAGTGGTGCTGGGCACCAGAGAACCACCTCCAGCAGCACTTTTGCCCATGGGGCTCCAGGTCCGTGCTCAAACGTCTGGTGAGGACACCTCAGGCAACTGCATGGGAAGTCGTGATCCTGCAGCTCTGGCTGCTGAGCCAAACTGCTGATCTGAAGATGGCTCTGTCTGGTTTGTGTCTTTTGTCTTTCTTGGAAACCACCAGGCCTCACGTGAGTTGAAGAACTTACAGCTCCTGGAATAACAACGCCCAGCTACCTGGGAAGAAGGCAGGCAGAAGAACAATTCAGTTGGGAGAAGATGGGTTTTCTGATGATGTTTCTCTGCTGGCCTCTGTGACATCAGGAAGAGGCCAGTGTTACACCGTAATGGAAGCACATGGGCTGGAAAGGGGAAGACACCCACAGATGGGCTTTTCCTTGAACATTCTTGCCCATCCCAGGGCAAGTCTCCTTGTTTATAAAGATGGGTCACGTCCATGCCGAGCCCTTGAACTGAAGAACAACGGGAGCTCCCTGTCTGCCCCATGAGCTCATGTGGACAGAACTCCAAAAGGGAAGGGAATGGGTAAGTTCACTGAGCATTTCCCATTCTGGAGGGTCAGGCCGTGGCTGGACTGTAATGGCCGGGCAATGCCCTGCCTTGCGAAGGTTGTGATGTGTCACAAAAGAGATAAGCCTCAGTGACCCTGGCAGGCACACCCCAACAGAGGAGGGAAGGAGGGGTGCGGGCAGGAGTCTTGTGTCTCCAGGCATCTCAACATCATCTTGTCCCACACATTCAGCCCAGTCTGCTGCAGCTGACGCTAACAGGGAGCCCTGGCTCCTCCCTTCAGTCATGTCGGTGCAATCTGGGGGAAATAGGTGCAAGTGTAAGCTCCTCATGTCAGCTCTTTGGCAAGTAAAAGAGACAGCCGCAGTTTGCCCTAAAAGGCAAATCCTAATTCTTAACATTGTATGTAATGGTTTTTCTGCGCAGTGCAATTTACAGGCGAGCGGAGCCCAGGCTGCGGCCAACCCGGCAGTGAGTCCATCAGCCATGGAAACGCTGAAGTGACAGGTTTGCCTCGTTAACTAGAGGCCCAGCGTTTCCTGGGCACGTGCAAGCAACTGGAAGAAAAAAGCCTGTTCCAAGGGTGGGGGACAACCATAGCCTACTGGACATTTTGGGATGGAGGGCAAAAATAACACCTAGCCCAGTGCTTGAGAGACCAGGCAGGCTTCTAGCCAAGGTCACACGTGCATCCTTCCATGAACACGCATGGTGACCTCCACAGGAAGCCAAAACCTTCTCTTTTGGAGGGATGGAGGTTCTCCAAAGCAGAGCATGTCATGCCTAGGTGGAGAAACACCCATTTTCCTCTCCCTAAACTAGCTGTACCTGGAGCTGGAGGCTCTGCAGAAAGCTACCAAAATCTGAGCAAAAAGTCCTAGACTCTTTCCCTGGGTTTTCTGGTGGGTTTATTTCTCTTCCCTTGCTCCCAATTTTTTTTTTCCAAAATCCTTTCCTGCATTTTTCCCCTTTATCACTGCCCTGTGAACATCCTCCTGGGTAGTTCGCCAGCCCTCTCCATGGGATTCCCTCTAGCTTTTGCCTGTGCTGAAGATGACAAGATTTTTATTTTGAAGCAGATGTAAATTTTTTTGCCCAGCATTTCAGTCCCTTTGCCTCTTCATTTTGAAAACACCCTCCTAGGTAAACAAGTCCTAAGCCTAAGACGATGCACCGGAGCACCAGGAAAGCCCTCAGTTGTTGGAGCAGTTTGGAAATCACCATTTTCTGATGCTGTAAAACAAGAGTTAATCCATGTTTCCACTGTGGAGGGCTGTTTGGGGTTGGTTGGTGTTTTTTTTTTTTTCTTTAAAAGAAGGCAAAAAAATTCCTTTCATTCTTTGCCAGCAATTCCCATGGAAATAAAGTTTCCAGCAAAAAACTCGGTGCCCAAACGAGAATATTTTCTCCAGAAAGTGAAAGATTTTCTCTGAACAATTGCGAGATTTCATCCAAAAGTCTGAGAGGCTTCATCCGAAATATTTCTCTCGTTGGCTGGAAACAAAGCGCTGCCGAGCGAGAGCGGCCGGAGAACCCTCTGCAAACACACACCCCCCCCAGTCCCGGTCCCCAGG
>VZSF01010380.1:951-172255 GCA_013398295.1 Chionis minor | reverse complement strand
CGGACACACGGACACACACGACATTCTGCTTTTTCTGAAATTGTATGCTTTTTCTTAGGCAAAGGGAGGAAAACCACACCTCCGTGTTTCAGCCTCTTTGAAAGTACGGTGCTGATAAGCACAGGGGAAGTATATTCTGTTCTAGTCCACATTTTAGAAAAGGGATGATCTAGTGGTATAAGGTGAACAAATCGGGAAATCCAAAGTGTTTGAAAGTTTGGCTGGGGAGGAGAGTGGAAGAGATCCTGGGAAGGAACAAAGGAAAGAACATTGTAAGAGAGAAACTGGAAAGTTTCCCCCAGGTTAGACGGGGCTTTGAGTAACCTGGTCTAGTGGGAGGTGTCCCAGCTCATGGCAGGGGGGTTGGGACTAGGTGGTCTTTAAGGTCCCTTCCAACTGCAACCATTCTACGATTTTTTGAAGTACAGACGGCAGGAGGAAAGGGAGATGATTGCAGCTGTTTTTGGAGAAACTAAACATTTCATGCAACCCAGGAGCTGTTTGCATTAGAAAAGGGTAAGGGTTTATGAACCGATATTGAAAAATACTGTTTGAGAAATTCCTGTGGGAACCTGTATGGTTTGTATGTGAAGTAAAATGAAACGTGTGAGGAAGGGCTGTACTGGAGGGAAGGGATGCCATCCAGAGGGAGCCGGGCAGGCTTGAGAGGTGGGCCTGTGCCAACCCCATGAAGTTCAATAAAGGCAAGTGCAAGGTCCTGCATGAGGGTCGGGGCAACCCCATGCACAAATCCAGGCTGTTTGGGGAATGGCTGGAGAGCAGCCCTGAGGAGAGGGACTTGGGGGTGTTGGTGTGTGNAACTGCAACCATTCTACGATTTTTTGAAGTACAGACGGCAGGAGGAAAGGGAGATGATTGCAGCTGTTTTTGGAGAAACTAAACATTTCATGCAACCCAGGAGCTGTTTGCATTAGAAAAGGGTAAGGGTTTATGAACCGATATTGAAAAATACTGTTTGAGAAATTCCTGTGGGAACCTGTATGGTTTGTATGTGAAGTAAAATGAAACGTGTGAGGAAGGGCTGTACTGGAGGGAAGGGATGCCATCCAGAGGGAGCCGGGCAGGCTTGAGAGGTGGGCCTGTGCCAACCCCATGAAGTTCAATAAAGGCAAGTGCAAGGTCCTGCATGAGGGTCGGGGCAACCCCATGCACAAATCCAGGCTGTTTGGGGAATGGCTGGAGAGCAGCCCTGAGGAGAGGGACTTGGGGGTGTTGGTGTGTGAGAAGTTCAACATGAGCCGGCACTGTGCGCTGGCAGCCAAGAAAGCCCATGGCATCCTGGGCTGCATCCCCACAGCATGGGCAGCAGGGCTGGGGGGGGATTCTGCCCCTCTGCTCCGCTCTGCTAAGATTCCACCTGGAATACTGTGCCCAGCTCTGAAGCCCCCAACAGCAGAAGGACATGGACCTGTTGGAGTGGAGCCAGAGGAGACCATGAAGATGATCCAAGTGCTGGAGCCCCTCTGCTGGGACGACAGGCTGGGAGAGCTGGGGGTGTTCAGCCTGGAGAAGGGAAGGCTCCAGGGAGACTTTAGAGCCCCTGTCAGTACCTAAAGGACGCTTACAAACGAGATGGGGAGGGACTCTCTCAGGGATTGTAATGATAAGATGAGAGGCAACGGTTTTAAACTGAAAGAGAGAAGATTTAGATTAGATATAAAGAAGAAATTTTTGCCTGTGAGGGTGGTGAGCCCCTGGCTGGGGTTGCCCAGAGAAGCTGTGGCTGCCCCATCCCTGGAGGTTCAAGGCCAGGTTGGACGGGGCTTGGAGCAGCCTGGTGTGGTGGGAGGTGTCCCTGCCCAGGGCAGAGGGTGGCACTGGATGAGCTTTAAGGTCCCTTCCCACCCAAACCATTCTGTGATTCTATGATTCTTTACCTAGAAAGGGACAGAAGAGGAATATTTATCTGAGATTATAGAGTAGTCATACTCTCTGCAAGCCTTAAAGGCAATGGCCTTTGAACACCTACGTCACATCGGGGAGAGCCCATGGAAGGAGAAATCTGGGAGCAGTTCAGGGCCAGATCTCTGCATGTGTAAAATGTATCTGGCTGGGCACATCCCCCTCTCCGTGTTGGCCTTAGTGTGATGTGCTGGTTTGCTCTCTCCTATAGCCACTAAGTTGTGTTAGGCGGCAGCCCCACTATTTGTGCAACTCCACTCACATGATTATCCCAGGCTGGAGTCTTATTTCAACTGTTAAAAAGCTACAGAAAGCTCAAGTGCTGAAGAAGGAAGGAGATATGGAAAAAGGTAAAAGTTCAGCAACATTAAGCACATGAACCAGAGTGAAGAACCCTGAAATTTGAGGGAAGTATAATAAACTCATGAGAGAAAAAGGAAGACGGAAAGACAGTGAAATATAAGGCAACTTTTTACACAGAATAGAAAAAAAAAAAAAGAGATCATTGAGTAGAGTAGATGCAAGTAAGAATTAACGAACAGGGATTTTATGCATTCTTTATATCTAAGGATAGGGGGTGTGTTAGCAGTAGTGCACTTCATTAAAAATCTTTAGAGGTAATCGTATGTTCCACCTCCAGCTATATTGTGGTTTTTGTTTCAAAAATATCCCACGTGTAGCTTCCACGTGTAGCTTTCACCTCAGTTCTTAACTTATGTTTTCCATTGTTGCCATGTCCTTATCTTTTTTTTTTTTAACTCGTCTTCAAGATTGTTCCAGCAGGTATCACTAAACAATAAGGCCTACCACATATTTTAGATCCGGGTTGGATTTCTTTGTTGATACGTATCAAATGTATGGTTGAAGAATGTGCTAGGATATCACTAATTAAATTCCTCTGTTCCCTGAACTTTTTTTTATTATTATTATTAGTGGTTACATAAATTCAGGGACCCTGTACTCAGTACTCTTAAATTTCTAGGTCTGCTTTGCCAGTTTATGCTTCTGTTCTCGTTCTCCCAATTGCCTTGGGTGGCAACAACGATCACAAAAGGAACCTGTTTAAACCCTTAACTGAAAACATAATAGCAAATAAACTGAAGAATCCCTCCATTTGCTCAAGGACAGTCTGTCAAAGCAGGTGCTCAAAGGAATCAGCCAGAGTACTTCCTTTGGATATTCAGAACAATTGATTCTTATCTTTCCCCTTAAAATAGGTATTTAGTGAGGAGTGAGGTTTCTGCTCCAGACACTGTTTATCTTTGTACCTTATGTGCTTTAACGGTGAATTGGTCTAACATTTCATTTATTTGCACCGAGGCGAGTACATTTTCCTTATGATGCTATCAGTTAGAACTACCAGCACGAACCCTCCAGTTCTCCAAGAGCAACAGTTCTATTAATTATAAATATAGGCTACACTCTAGATGTGCAGAGTTCAAACTCCTCAAAATCCCGGTGAGAGAAACAGACACTTGTTTATGCTTTAAGTAGCAACTTTGCTGTTGCACCATTTTGCTCTGCTAAATACAAATGTTGTTTCCAAGCTTTTGGAAATGTTCATAAGGGTAGTGTTGAATATTAAATACCCTCTTCTGAGTGGATTCAAACAACTTGCCTCATTTTATGAAAAGGTCCAGTTCAAGAAAGCACTTGAGCACATACTGTTGACTTCAATGGGATTAGAAGCATAGAAGCATACTTAGTTTTTAATCACAAGTTTTGTTAAAATATTTCCTAATTGCCTTAAGTGTTTTGGTTCGCTAGTGTTTTAATTACTGCCTTTTTATTCTTTCTATGTCACTACTGGTATACTTACCTGCTGTTACACAAACCTGCATACATGGCTATGTCCAATCTTTAGAAGATCTTTATGGTATCTCTTGATACTTGTGGTAGGTACAGCAAATTGAAAGGTGGGACTTGTTTGAACATTCATTTAAAAAAAAAATAAATCCGTAGAGTGTCACTGTGGTGTGAATCTGTCTCAAATATTAATGTTGTTCATTTATATATGCCTCATACCCCTGGATAACAGCATCATAAAATATTGCAATGTTCAAAACCTGATCGCTGCGATGTGTGTGCCATTTGTGTACAAAACTGAACAGTTGCATTTACTTTCAGCAAATTAAGTATTACTGGAGATTGATTGATTTACGAACGGAAAACACTAGTATGTTGAAATGAAAAGTTTTCACCAAAATATGTTAACGTCAGTCTCTAATTCTGCTCATAACCAGCAGGCTGCATAGCTCCTCTTTCTCTGGTCCAACCAGTATTTAGGTGTATTTAAAAGTAAACCAGGTGTATTTACGAGCTTGATAGTTGTTCACCAAGAGTAGCCTGAGAGTCAAAAATGCTTTAAGGTTACTGGAAGGAGCTGATCCTAATGTGGAGCATAACCCTAGATTACTCTTTTTTTTTTTGGTTCCAAAAATGGGGATACTGGAAAACCTTTGTGTATCTGCACTGGGCGAGAGATAAGCATAGGTCAAATTAAGTAGCTCACTTTAATAACACGCAATTGTACAACTGAAGGCAAGATCAGGCAGGGGCTCAGCAGTATTCATACAGGGAAGCCAATGGCAGATGTGGCTTGAAGGGTTCCTGAATGTAGTTTTTGGTGTGACAGAGTCCTTGTGGAATATTAAGACAAGAAAGGAGCAGTTGCGAGAAGTTGTTACTATCATTTTAGTGTACCCAATCCCGGAACACGTTATGGCTCAGTATGTTCAAATGATCCTTCTGTATGAAGCTCTGACAAATTTGAAAGGTTTCTGAAAAGAGCTACAAGAACATTACAGTTTGGAATACTTTTCTAACATGAAATTAAAGCAGTTGACCTGTAAAAAACAGAGGTGTCTTTAGACACCTTCATGATGGAAGAAAGATTGTGAAGCGAAGGTAATTTTTTAAATAAGTAGAGGTAGTAAATTAGCAAGACTGGAACATGATAAAAGATGAATTCAGGATAGAAAAAAAAAATCATACTTTGAAGCAATTAAAAGACTAAAGCAACTGAAGAGGAAGCAGAACTGATTGCCACTTAAAGTCTGTGTTCTGGGTTTGATCCAGAGGCTGCTGGGTAAAATTTAGTGAGCCTTGAGATTCAGAATTTCAAATCAATGGTGGCTCCAGTGTTAAAGCACATGAATCTATAAACTCACAATGTTTTGTCGTGGTGTATTCGGCTACAAAGTTAAAGTTATTTGCTTTCTTAGAAAAGCAGGAAGTTGACCTTACAAATACTAGATTGGCTTCCAAGCTGACAGAGTTGAAAACCACATAAATCATAGTGGTAAGGAATAAAGATCTCACATATGTAGTCTTTACCACACTTGTATTGCCAGTTTGAACACTCCAGCAGTTTAAGAGGGTGTTTTGATGGGATATGACATCGCTGTAGTTTTAGATCCTGGTTTTACTGAGACATGTTTGATTATGTTAATTAGTCTGGCTTCCTCAGTACACAGGGTTCCACAGGATGTAATTCATTCAAGTGTGAAACCCCAGAGGCTTTGACCTATTATTAAACACAAACCCAGAAATGGAACAGATTTTTTAAAAAAAACAAACACAATCCTGAAATAGAAAGGCCACCTTTAAGGTATGGGAGTAAAGTCACTAAACGGAAAAATGTAGTTGATCAGTATACCTTAATAAGCAACAAAAGGCTTATTTCCGTATTTCAGCCTCCGAAAATAAAGCAGGGAGTCTGTATAAGAGCATTTGCCTGTTTTCTCTCTAAGAAATTCAGTGCTCACCACAAGGCTGTAACATAACGTTCTTCAAAATTTATCACCTCAAAAGCAAGTCTCGGGGTAACTAAAATGAATAGACTTTTTAGTCTGATTTGTTTAACTGTTGGCTGTTGCACCTAATTTCTGGTTGCACACAAATAATTTCTACTCCATGGTTAATTAAATTATCAAACTGAGATATGACCAACGGATTGCATGCATTTTTCTACAGATAATTTTTCTTCTCAAGAACCTTCTGTCTTAAGCTTTAATTCTCTTTATTCAGATGGAGTTTCTCAGTTCTGGTGGCAACTGATACTCTTCTGTCTATCGTGTTCTTTAGATCTGTGCTAAACTACGTGCGAAGCTAACCTCTGGGGAGGTGGGTTGTAGTTAGTATCGGAAATTAAAATGCAGATAAACAGAATATATTTTACTCTCAGTGCCAGAGCTCATCCAGTGTTGGTGAGAGTGTCACGTTCCAGAGACATAAAGTATCGCATGCACATATCAAGTGTATACACAGCAAAATTTGGAAAATATATTGATACGGGGAGAATTGGTTGGAAACTTCCAGGGAAAACCCACAGTCTTGTAAATAACAGGTATATGCATAAAAAGACCACTCTGATATTGTCCAGTATCAAAAGATAACATTTTATTAAATATTAATATTGTATCAATAGAAACATAATATACATGTTAAATGTATTTTATAAAATATTAGTCATGTTTACACAATATGTGTGTATGTATTCACTTCATATGAAGACAACTAAGCAAGGATGTAAATGCAGGCTAAATTTGTCATCAGTGAAAGGAAGTGCTGAGGTGTAGCTGATACGTTCATAGTCACGACAGTGTCTTGACTTGGAGCAAAATCTTGACTTGCCTTGGAGCAAAATCTGGTCTCTCCTTCTTGCACTTATAAACAGAAATTCTGTTAGATAATGAGAGTCAACGGGAAGTTAGGATTTTCTCTATGTTTTACAAAAAAGAACAGAACAGTGGCCTGAAAAAGGGAGAGAAATGCCTGTGAACCGTTGTGCACAGAATCCAATGAAAATCAGAACGATTTTCAAAGTAATTTCATACTTTGTTATTAGCTCCATTTGTTAATCAAAGCTTGAATCTGGTAAAGACTGGAAGCAGGTGAGCTGTTCTGCTGGACTCAGCGGCCCTGGGAATGTTTTGCTGGCTCAAGCCTCAAGGGAGACAGTTCCCACTAATTAGTGAGTGTTCTTCTCTCTCTTTTTATTTAATTACTCCTTGTAATCACAGCAGAACAATGTTTAAATATCCAAGTAGCCTGCCATTTTCTCCGTGTGCTACTTTAAAGTTTCTTCCGTTTTCTTGAGTGTTTTCTTTTTCTTCTTTGCCTAAGAGATAGTTTTGAAAACAAAAAAGTTGAAAATGAGCAAATTGTACCTGTATATATTAACTCCCATGGATTTTGATGCTAGAACTATGATTGCTTGCGTGTGTAAAACATAGTTAAAACCATTTTAATGATAGAGCTGACAATGTGTGGGTCTTGTAATGAGTGAAATTCTTTTGAGGACACCTCGGTGTTTTATATTTGAGACTGTATTGATGTTTGTGCTTAGAGGCAGGCGTTTAGATAGGATATTTTCAAAATCTGCTGGCATTGGACTGCCTTTTTTTCTATTGGAGCATTTTAAATTAAAATTTTAAAACCCTCTTCAAATAAGTCCATGAAGAGATGCAGCAAAGTCATAGTGACAGCAAGTGCATGTGAAATGGAAAGAATCAAGCCTGGAAGCCCAGGTCTTCTCATCCTGCCATACTTCACACCGATTTTCTCATTTCTCTTGGGGAGTACACAGATTTTGCAGCAGGTTCTGGAAGCTGACAGACACAAGTATCAATTTAGGGAGGGAGTGAATCCTAAAGGCATAGTCCCAAGTGGACAATCTCCACTAACTGCTCTCTCTCTCTCTCGCTACGGGCCATGCTCGGCTCCAATGTTTGCCCTGATTGTGCACCCTACATCTAGCCTAAGGACAGAGAAAGGACATCAATCTAAGAAGAAGATTATGAGCTACGTAAACTGTCAATGACTTTTAGAAATTCTGTATGACTTCAATAACTCACAGGAGATCCTTTATAATGATCTGCGAGGTGATTCCAAACTGTAAGCCCTGAGGTAGCTTAGGTTGGTAGTTGTCTGTTACTTTATAAACACTCCTACTTGAAACTGGTTTTCAGAGCCATGGCTGAAATTATTTTATTTATTATATAATTATGGCACAAATTATTTGTGTCCGCTTTTTGCTTAGTAGCTCTTCTTAAACACATTTTGACACCTATTGACCTATTTCAACTAACTAACATGCTGGAAAAGATATTATTTTGGTGACAATTAATTACATAACATTGGTTTTATACATATTACTTTTTATATGTGTTTGGCAACACGTTTTGACTCCTTTATAAGGGCTTGGATGACTGGATCATTTTCACTGAGGTGTAATTACGCATCTCGCTGACCTTCTCTCTTCAGCAGCTTGAGAATCCTGCACTCGGAAGGGCTTTCAAGAAATACAGCAAATGAATGTCATCCCTGAAACTAAATAGAACAAAGTGAAACTACCCCTGATTGATCTCTACAGCAACCGACCTATTAGGCATTTCCATTTGGGCAGAATATGGGCTGTAATAGTTTGGAAAAATGGACGTAGTATGTAAAGTGATAGTTTACGAGCAGAATGTATTGCTATAACACACCCTAATGTGCATTCCTTTCACAGCAAGGGATTGAATACCTGATGATGGTGGAAAATGTGTTCATGTGAGCATTCCTGCTGAGGTGCACTGTGAGCTGTGTCTTCATTAAAAGTGCTGATATGTTTTCACAAAGGACCTTTGGAGTGCCGGTGAGAACTTCCTCAAGGGAAGGTGAATGCATCTCCCGCAGACTTGCTGCAGAATGTGTTTAAAGAAAAAAGCCTGAAAGAATAATGGGTCAAGTTTGGGTTTAAGACTCAGTTTCAGATTGAATGTTGTTCCTCAACCTTTGTAAAACCATCCCTTGATCTTGTAATTCATTAGATCCTGATAAACATTAAGATACCTCATAGCTCACAAGATTTTTAATATGTTCATGTTCTAAGTCAGTCAAGAACTTTCAGTTTGCTCATCCTTGTTAATGTCTTCCTTTTTGTCAAAGTCAACTGGACTTTAAGATCCTAATTTCTGTGAAAAGGCAACCGCTGTTTTTGATCCGAATTTGCGGTTGTCAGGGAGGACTTAAAGCATCAAAGTCAGTTGTGCATGATATTTCAAAATTACATATGTAATAGCAAGCAACTTCACATAAATCATTTTCAACATTGGCATCAAGTCTTGAAGATAAAGGATTGAAACAGTATTGGCAAAATATTGAAAATTTCCCATTACAAAGCAAATGTTCTACAGTTAGCAACTTTGCTTTTAGCAGTAATTTTAGTATTGTCTTATAGTGATGTAGTTTACTGGTGGAATTTATTATCATTATGTACAATTATTATTTATTAATTTTACTATTAACTGCTAAATCTCACCCATACATTAAAATCTGGAAAAGTAATGCATGTCAATGATTAGTCATGGTTATGGCTAGTCTATCTTAATTTTGCTTACTCTGTGTTTAGTTTCAACACAGAGTGCTTCCAGTAGGCTTGACCTTGAATGAGAAACCCCTGCCTGGGACGGAGAGGAGGACTGCCCTATGAAGTCTGCTGTCAAAATGGCCCGAGCAGCAATATACTGAGAGAAGGCTTTGATATTACTTATGATTCTACCCGATGGAGTGTAGTAATCTATAAAGATACTCGAGCCAGCTTGAAATAATTCGGCAACGCCGATAACCATGCGATGGTGTGCTTGGCCTCGGCCTCGTTAGCCATGTTGGGAAGGTGGTGGGAAGGGAACAGGACACACACCTGCCTGCATAGTATTAATTCCTCTCCTTAATGAAGTGCTTTGTTTCTTTGGTGCAGGGGTATTTCTAGGTGTACTGTGAAGCTGGGCAGAGGTCTGGAATTTGACGTCTGGGACATTAGGTTTAGTCCACAGCTATTGTGGGTAATTGCACCATGAAAAGTCACACACAGCTTGACAAAAGTTTGTTACGTTGTAAAAAATACCAAACCCTTTTCCTGCTGCTGGTCTTAGAGGTGATACTATCTCGCTGCTTTGATGATTAGAAACTTTTTCTAATGTCAAACCCTGGTTTATTCCTGGCAAGTTTAAATTTGTATACAATTTTCTGTTTGTTTGTTTGGGCTTTGTGTTGGTTTGTGGGTTTTTTTGGACAGTAGTTTTTTTCCTTGTGTTTACCTCAGGAAATGCATTTACCAAATGAACCAAGCTCTTGCAGTCTCCTGAGTAGCTTTTCTCACCTTTTTTTCCAGTTTGAATTTCTTTTTCTCAAAAGTAAATGATGAGAATAAAATGCAATATTCTGCCTAAGGTCAGTTAGGGATTTTATAAGATGGCCCTAGTACTTTCCTAAAAGAATAACTTTTGTAAAATTCTGGATATATGCAGTATTCATTTGGAACCAGATCAAAGAAAATAAACAAACAAAAAAATCCCTTTTCATAGGTTTTGGACCATCTTGTTACATTTTATTTTAGATGTCTTTCTTGTATTTGTCCTTCATTTATGTTCTTCAGAGCTCATGAAATCTACTGGATTCAATGGCTTTTAAGTTAAGACAATTTACCAGTGATTTCATTGGATTCTGGAATGTCCTATAGTGATCCTGTACACACACATCAGGCTCCTGAGTGCACTATTGGCCATTAATGACCCTGACACAGCCTCATCGGGGGCCTCCAGCCACACTCAGCCTCAGGAGGGACATCAGGTTGCCATCACTTTTCCCGTTATTTCCATCAGTTACTTAATAAATTCACTAACCAGGTTTAAGCACCAACACCTTTCTTACTGAGATCCCAAAAGAACCAGCACCTCCTCGGTGCAAACCAAGCCTGCACGTGGGCCCAGGGGTCCAGTTTAAACTGAGAACTGGGCCTTCAGCCCCAGCCTGGGCTATGCTGCCAGTGTGCCAGCCTCTCCAGTCCTCTCTCTTGTTGCTCCTGGCTGGACCTGTGTCGTAGCCTTTCTTTCAGCCCCCTCGTTGGCCCATCTCCTGCTGCCCTTGGACTCAGGAATGCCATATACAGCTCACTGGAACCATAGCCATGCTTTGGGGATTTTTTTAAAAAAAATAATAAACTCGTCATGGCAACTCTCAGAGAATATATTCTCCATTGGCTTATTCCTTTCATGCCAGCTTCAAAGGTATAGAGTCGCGTCTAGTTTTCAAACTAGAAGTATTAATCCACTTGATATGCCTGACTGGATTGAATGCTTTTTTTTTTTTCAGTACTAATGCATATTTATTAATGCAGAAATGTATAGTACAAAAATGTGATTTATGTATATTGTTCTTCTGATTTGAATGCTGACACGCTGTTCATACAGGCACCACACACAACCACAATCTATTGATGATGGATAGTGCTTTTCTTAAAACTTTAATAAATGTCATGTGGAAGTATAAACAAAATTTAAGATGTTTGTACAAGACATTTAAAATTCATAAACATCCTAAAGCAAAAACTTATTTGTCTCCTCTAAAAGGAGACTTTCGAGAAATACTTCTGATGATAAAATATCGCAACCCCCCTCACTTCTGGGGTGGGGAAAAGGGAAAAAAAAGCACCTGTAGGTTAGTTCTTCCCAACCACAGCCCCCACCACTTTGCTCTAATTCACACTCCAGATGGAGGCTAATGCAACAACAGGCAGAATCAGACATTCAGCAGGTGGATTTAATTTTTCAATTAAGCTCTTAACAAGGTAAATAAAGAGGCTGGACCCAGCTCCTGCTCCTTCCTTTCTTTCTTTTGGGAAGAACAGATCAAACCTGTTTTTCTTCCATCCTAACCTGCTGAGGAAGTGCAGCTACCCAGAAAGGTAATTAAAAGACAACTTTATGGTGGGCTTTTTAAAGAGTCTTTTTTTTCATGTTTTATAATGAAATCTTTTCAGTCATTGGGTTTCTATTTGGTTTTTTGTTCTTTGAGGTTGCTTTAGGATAAGGTAGCTTCCTCTGTATGTTTTGGTTTTGCCTTATGAGTACCTCTTGAGTACAGGGACCCAATGTATGTAGCAATGATTTTAATGTAGGGAGGTTTAATAACGTCGACATCTTGCCGTTTCTTTGTAATGTGTTTTTCTGACAGAGCCTTAAACTTTTGAAAAATCCCACTGTGGTTTGGGATGCTAGTAGATGGGTTCCAGTGTTTCATAGCTGCATCTGTGGATTTCTTGAGTAGAAAGTGTTTGGAAAGTCTCTGCTTTCTTGTCATCTTTTCTTTCTCTTCCAGTTTTCAGGGTGGCACTTATTGTGCCGAGGCAAAGCGGCAGTGCTAAGGGGAGGGGAGGTTTTGCTGGCAAGTTCAGCTGACTACTGGTATGGAAAAGACACAGGTGATTAGTGGATTTCTCGCAGTGCTATTGTTTCCCTGCTTGCTTGTTTCATTGTATTATTTCTCAAATCACTCTACCTCCCAACTTAAGCTTTTAGTGTCTTAGACCTTACTTCATGTTTGTGGTATCTATAATTCACATCTGTGAAAAGGATTGTGTTTATTCTCTGACTTATTGTGGTTTTGGTTTGGTTTTTTTTCTGAAATAAGCTTGATAGCCTTTGGGTTTTCTCTTATCTAATGTGTTCTACCTAAACATTTCCAGCTAGTGCTGGTCATTACGAAAATACAGATGAAACACATATTGAAAAGTACTTGTGATATGATGGTTAGCTGCTGTTAGTACAACATTTCCTAAGTTCGTGTTGGTTTTATTCCTATATTTTTGAATTATTTCTAGGATTTGTTTGGCACTGCTGACCTTTCTTCTTTTATCCTAAATGGTGACTGTTTGGATTACTCTGCTTCCAACCGGAGTGCAAATAATATGGAAGTGGAGATAAACATAGGTTCAGGAAGTGCTGCTTGTTGAACTGATGTGACCAAACAGGGAAGTGGTACCAGAGTGCCAGAACTGTCCTGTGACCAGGCATAATGTGGGCTAAAATCAAGCTGTGCCACTAAAACAAGGGGCTGAGTATACATATATATGCTTATATTTCTGCTTAACAGTAGCTTCATAGTAGAGGAAGATTGTTTTGATAAGAGACCAGAGGGTTTAGGGTTTCTTTAGAAGCTGTGCTATTCTTTTTTCCTTATTTTCCAGATTCTGTTTGTTTGCGGCAGCTTGCTTTGTATGGGGAAAAGTCTAGGAAAGCTGAGAGCTCTAGTTCTATACAACTTCTCCTGCTTTGTTGATTTACTTAATATAACTATTTGGTAGTCCTTTGAATGAGTTTTTTTAGGCTCATTATCCTGGGAGGGAGAAGGCAGTAAGTGCATCATTCAATTTTATCTTAAAGTATAAATATCTTAAATTATATCTTAATTTGAAATTGTCACTGAAATCTTGAGAGCTTAAACTTTCAGTAACGCTAAAGCTGTGTAAGGGACTTGTCTAAGAACTTCTTTAATACCAGTAAATGGGAGCAAATGAGATTCATCTGCTTCTTCGGGTGACTTGTTTCACTCATAGTATAGAACAACTCTATCCACCTTCCGAGGCGCTCTCCTCTAGGACTGGCTCGCACAGGCTCTGGGGCAGTTCCTCAGCAACTCTGCATAAAATAGAAATACATATAGGGCACTGTTTTGTGTCTGTCAACCACTAGATTGCAAATAGGTAATATTTTAAACTGGTTGAGCATGTATTTTAAGTCTTGTACAAAAATGTGCGTTTGAAGCTCAGTTCATTTACATATTCTTAGTGAATTCAAAGTCCTCATATCTACTGACAAGAAATGCTATGGTTGGATAGAATTCAAAATCAATAGCTGTCATAGAGCTGTGATGATTATCACCCTGCCCTGAGCTGTGATTCTGATATCCCTGTGATGCTGTCTCCCAAGTATCCATAGCCAATAAGTAATCTTTGGCTCAGTCAGATACACGCTTTGTTGTAATCCTTTAAGAGGAAGGGAGAGGAAAACTCTTGGACTTGCCCATTTAGCACCTTGCTGTTGTGTCTTACGATGCAATGGTTACATGTTTCTGGAGCTGGATTTTATTTTCTCTTTAACACTGAATACATTAGTGTCACAGTGAAGGTGTTTATTCTGTAGTGGGTCCCTATCAGATACTGACTACAAAGTAGCTTTTATTAAATACGTTTTGTTCCCTTCTTTAAGATGTGACTTCATAAGTAGGAGTTTTATGGGTTGCAGATTAGGTTATTAACAAGATTAGGTCATTAAAAACCAAGATAATTAAACACCAAATTTTTTTTTGTTCTAAAAACACAGCTTTAAAAAAATAACTGTTGCTTCTACTGCTTGTATACATTTGTACAGAGAGTGTTAGAGAAATGAAAGTTTTTCCCTTCCACATTCACTGTAACTAAAAGCTTTTGCCTCAGAGGTACTCCTCTTACTTCCAGACTATTGTTCACTGTTACACAAAATAGATAATTTCATTGTTTATGTATAGTCCCTGTTCAGCAGTCAGTATTTTCTAAATGTATGTGCTGATCATGTGTATAATGCATCTCACCTTTAAACCTCTAGAAACAACTGAATCTTGTTAAATTGTCTCTTAGGATTTTTTTTAAAGTGAATAAAAATTTTGCTTTCGTTTTGGCTTTTCCTCAGTACCTCTCCTGTGGTCTGCTACACCAATTATTTTGTTCCTGGACGACCCAGTCACAGAAAATCTGAACTCTGTGCTCCCAGAGACTTCTGACAGCAGGAGGTCAGAGTGACCCCAGGAAGTTGACAGGAGGGGACTGGAGTGACCACCCTGCTCTGGACTGTAGTCAAGGTGTAGGTGGAGGAGAGATGTGACAGACAGCTTGTACTACCTACCTGTAGGCATTGTTTTATAAATAGTGTATGCTTAATTATGGCATAGTATTAAGTTCTGTCTGAAAGAGGGTTTTAAAATAACAAACCCTCTCATCTTGAATTAATTATTGATCATATTTATAACTTGGTTTCAAGTATTTATTTTCTATAATCTCTGTTATGTGGTACTATTGAGTGGAGACATTTTTAGAACCTGCAAGTCCATTTTTTGACATACCTACAACATTAATTCAAAGACTCTTCAGAAGCAGAAAATGGCAGTGACCCATAAAAACAGGTTCTCTTTTAGTAAAGTATATATTTCACATATTAAAGTTGGCATTCCTGGCTGCATCTTCAGTTCAATGTAACATGAATTTTACTTCAGCTAAGGATATAAAGCTGGGCTGGAACTTAAGACTTTGTTTCATTTGTTAATAAAGTAAGCATGGGAATTAACTTGAATAAAGAATTTCAGAAAACAGCAGGCAGTGTATGGAAAGCTTACAGAAATGCATTCCTTCACTTGTAGTAAACTCAATAGTATAAAATTGCAGCAGAACTGAGTTTTATCATTCAAAGTTTTATTTAAATAATGTTTTTCTAAGGTGAAGAACTGCAGTGCCTTTATAAAGATTTTCCTTTGATACATAAAACTAAGTTGGGGCTTTATTGATGTAACCTCTTCAAGAGGGTAGGCGCTGGGAAATGGAGGAAGACCTTTACTCCCAGACACTCACTCAGGTCATGCGTGTGTTTGTACTCAGAAATTATCAGCTTTGCTCTTGCGTGGCTGTTTGTGGAGCACAGGCGTGTGAGAGATGCTGGGGGGCTGCCCCGTGGCCGTGTACCCTGCTCTCGTAGCGAGGTGACCAACGCTGTCTTGGAGTGGGGGTTCAGAGGATGTTTTTGCCTGGCACGGTTACAGCAGTGAGACTCCCTACTGGCACTTTTACACTTCAGCTAATGAAGAGGAAACTAACAATTTTTTAAAGTTTCTCATTTTTGTGAGTTTGTGGGCTATAACATCCTTGACAGTGCTCTGGGACATGATGATAAGGGGGTTGGTGGAAGTCTGGAGTTCTTGTAGCATCAACGTGCCTAGTTACTTCGGGGTGAAAAATCTTCTTTCTGCATCTACAAATTGGAGTGTGATGGGGAGCTCCATGCGTGCTAGCAGGATGGCAAGTGCTTTTGTATCTCATGGGTTTGACCCTACTGGAGTTTGGAATTAACAAATGCGAACTGTGACTGAGACACCTGAGGAGTGGGAAGTCGTGGTCTCTTTCTATAGCTTACGTGTAGTTTTGGGTGGCCTTCACAGTTGTATTCTGAAAAGATGGAAAACTCGCTTCCGATTTCCACTCCCCTTCTTGCAGATAAGGGGGGAAAATGGTTAAACAGTTATTGTTTAGTTAAACAATTAACAATTTAGTTAAACATTGTTTAGTTAACAATGGTTAAACAGTTATTGTACTATTAGCAAGTATGTTAGGGATGAGAATGTATTTTACTGCAAATTGAGTTTATGTAAGATCACAAAAACCAAACACCACCCTCCCATCCCCCCCCAAAAGAAAAAAAGGAAACCAAACCACTCCAACAACCAAAATCAAATAGCCTGCCACCCAAAAAACTCTTTTACAGAGTAGAGAAGATCTACTGTGCATTTTCTTATGTGTCCAGCTTGATCTCAGACAAAAATTCAACCTGTGCCTATTTAAAGATCTCACTGGTGTTGGCATTTACCCAGGAGAGTCGAGTCCATGGGCTGCTCCCTGGTGTGGTCTGCAGCACGACTCAGCAGTCTCTTTTGGTTGGTTTATGGTCCACCTGCGTGATGGGAGCCTGCAATAACCCATAGCTTTAGGTGACTGGGGTGCATTGCTGGGAGTGATAACCTGTAGGAGTAGGAAATAAGAGGAAAACAGAACTGAGATTCTGCAGCTCTTCTGCACTCCAGATGTTGACCAAACTGTGCCTCGCCTTTCCAGAAGAGAGGAGGGATGGAAGATTTCCCCTCTCATCCTGAGACTATTGGCTGGGAGGCAGGAAGTAAAAGGAATCCATAGTTTATATAAACTGCAGCAAAAGATAGAGTGCCAGCAAAATAGTGGTAGAACAGCTACTCTATTTGTTTCTTTCAAGGGCAGAGGTGTGCGGTGGTTTTGGCGACGTAAGCAGCTTGTTTCACTGAACGACATCTTGGTCCTGTTCAAAAACTAACTGCAACCTCATTTGGCATATCAAGTTTCTGCATTCTGAATGATGTTCCCAGTATGTTTTTGCACCTTAGGTTTTTTCTGAGGAGAGGCAGAATATGGAGCAAGTCTATTTCATTCAGCTATAGACATAAGGGTTCAGATTCAACTGAAATTGTCAAAAGCGTGGGAGAATCAGGGTGTACCGTTAGTATGCCTGCAGTGCTGCAGTTCCAGTTTGAACCCTGCACAGTTCTAGAGATACTGGAAGAATTCATGAGACCAATTTATCATCACTGCTTCAGTTATATATAGGTGGTATTTCCATTCTTCATTCTCGTAAGGGTGCTTCTTGCTGAAAATGTTGTCAAATTACAGGACCATTTCTTAAAAAAATATACATCAGCCCAGGAGATGAGAGAGACAAATAAGAAATATGCCTGTAGTTCTACTGGGTGTAAGATCTTGAAACAGATGAGACTCTGATGGATCAAGTTCAAATCCATTCATAATCGGTGATGGGGAGCCGTGGTCTATATGCAGAAATGATGTTGAAGAGTGATTCATACTTCCAATCTGGAGAAGTAAATGCGCAGAGCTCAAATAGTCTCTGGCTGCTGGTGAGTGATCCTGTAGTGGATTTTTGTGACCTGTTCCTTGGAATAAAAGAAGTTGGATGAAAAACAGCAATAGAAATGCAAATAGCCTCCCATTACAACTGTAGTGTGTCAGTTCACCTATTAGGATGTCTAGCAACACACGAGGTCTGTTGCTGAGGGAACAAGAACTTGGTAATGGCTAAAAGTAAATTAAGCTTCTATGCATTTCCTGGGCCTCAGTAGGGTTAAAATCCAGGCTTCAGGAATACAGATTGAAACTGATGCTGTCAACAGTTCTGTTCTTGTCTCTGTGGCACCACTTCATACCACTTTTAGGGAAATAGAATGAAGTAGAAAAGTCAGCAAAGGATTATTTTTTTTTTTATTTCTCAGAAGAACCTATGTGTCTCCAGATCCTTTGGAGATAGCAATGCTCTCTAATCTGCAGAATGTGTGTTGTTGTTTTCAAAATTTGTTATATAGTATTGCTTTATCTTTTCTTTTCAAAGTCTAAAATGGGAGTAACTTTTTTCTTACCTGCTTCTTGGCATAGCTGAATGACTGAATACAGATGAGAGATCCATCTAGCTTGTTGAATGCAACCCCAAAGATGGATGGAAAAAGAAATCACCTCTGTGAGACAGTAGTTATATAGGACTTTCAAATAGACCTGACCTGCTGGAAATATTACTCATTTTTGAAGAATGGCAAAATGCTTCTGCTAGAGGAAGGTCCAAAATATTTTTTCTGCATAGAAACCTCTTGGCAAAAATATGTTGGTCAACAAAGGCTTTTAAGAATGGTTGAAATGTTGAAGCTTTTAAGACCTTGTCAGCAGATAAGGCAACAAAATGCATTTTGGGAAAAAACAACTGCTACCTCCACTCTGTTTGAACTGCATTCAGCAGCAATGTTTTGGCAGAGTTCAGGAGCTCTGTTTGCACAAATAAATAAAAAAAGTTACATGTTGGACTCATAAAGCAGTGGTAATACAAATTATGTATAAAACAAATCCAAATTAATTCATACTGGATTCTGGAAAGCACCTCAGTTCTCTTCAAACAGTAGTCAATTGTTTACTTGTTTTACAGCCTATTCCAGTATCTCACAAAGGTTAGTGGTGCCTAGAGTAAAGTCTGATGTTGTTAAAGTGTGTGCGTATCTGGGGGAAAAAAGGTATAAAAATAAGATTTTTCTGTTTTCCAAATATCTGAGCAATGTCCATCGAGAATCCAGGTTTCAATTATGATTATTTTTCTTTCAATATTGAGACATCGGGCAAAGCATTTTTGTTACAACGCTGTAGTGGGTGCAGGAAGAGGAGGAAGGCTTTAGAAATGTATTTAGACTTATTCTGGCAGCTGTGCTTTTGCTGTTATGTTTTATTTAAATGATTGTATTTAAAATTGATGAAAGGTGAGATCAAGCAGTGTGCTTTGGAAAAAAACCCAACTTTAATTCAATATAACCAGCATGACCCTTGTTTCACAGTGCTCTTTCTTAAAGGTAGTACATTTTGGCTTATTACTTCAGAAAAAGGTTTTCTAATTACCATGTGTGCCTAGATACCTGTGGGAGCCTGCTCTGAGTAAGTGAAGGCTGTTAGGTGAAACAAATGTAGAATGGAACAAGTGCTGGGTTATTAGAATTAATAACAAAGCTGCTTGCTGGCTATTGGCAATAGTCAGCCGCAATATCCTTTCTGGGAAGGATGCACATGCGTCATGGTTCTACCCCAGACAGCAAATAAGCACCATGGAGCCACTCACTCATCCGCAGAGGGATGGGGGAGAGAATTGGGAGGGTAAAAGTGAGAAAACTTATGGGTTGAGATAAAGACAGTTTAATAGGTAAAGTAAAAGCCACATTTGCAAGTGAAATGGGGAATTCATTCACTACTTACGGGCAGGCAGGTGGAAATACTTCCTTTCACCTCCAAGGTCCATCATGCCTAATGGTTACTTGGGAAGACAACCGCCATCACTGCGGAAGTGCTCCCCTTCCTCTTTTTTCCTACAGCTTTATATACTGAGCATGAATTCATACGGTGTGGGATATCCCTCTGGTCGGTTGGGCTCAGCTGGCCCACTGTGTCTCTTCCCAACTTCTTGAGCCCCGCCAGCCCATCGCTGGTGGTGTGGTGTGACGGCCTTGACTCTGCTCAACAATAAGTAAAACCTCCTGGTGTTATCAATCCTGTTTTCAGCACAAATGCAAAACATAACCTCATATTAGCTACTAGGGAGCAGATTAACTCCATCCCAGACAAAACCAGCACAACATGTAAATGACATCCCAAAGTTAAGGGCGCAGATGTCCTGCAAAGTTGGCAGGTGGAAAACAAACCTCCCTTGGAAACCATGAGACATTTGGAACCTGTCATTACAGTGAAGCGGCTTTTTTCCGGACACGAGAAAGGCAAAAATTGGTTCTTTGAAACATTTTTCTCTGAAAAGAGTAATTTGAAAGGAGCTTATCTCAACTTAAGTGAGAGTACAGTAAGCGCTCTGTGTCCCCCTGGTTTTTTTTTCAGCACAGTGTTAGAAAAGGCTTTTAAGATACAGTTATTTAAAGGTGTCAAACTGTGCCAATGTCATTTTTTAAAAAAAAAAAAACACCACCACAAACAACCACTATTTTTTTTTATTAATTGAAAGAAGGCAAAAGGGAAGAGTTTCAGAATGCTCTAAATATCCTAGTATAAATTACAAGGATACTGGGACCAACCTCCCCAATGGTGTGGTAGAGTCCCCAACTCTAAAGGTTTTCAAAATGTGGCTGGACAGGTGCTAGATAATCTCATTGAGGTTCCCTTTCCAATGAAAGGATGGACCAGATGATCTATCAAGGTTCCTTCCAACCTGATCTAATCTGATTCCTATGAAATAAACTGTCTTTACGAGATTTTTGGGGTATTGGAACTCAGAATTGGAGCTCCAACTTAGGTTGGAAGGGACCTTTAAGATCCTCAAGTCCAACCATAAACCTAAGCCAAAACCACCCCTAACCCATGTCCCTCAGCACCACGTCTGCCTGGCTTTGAAATACCTCCAGGCATGGCGATTCCACCACCTCCCTGGGCAGCCTGTTCCAATGTTTGACAACTCTTTCCATGAAGAAGTTCTTCCTGATATCCAACCTAAACCTCCCCTGGCACAACTTGAGGCTGTTTCCTCTTGTCCTATTGCTTCTTACTTGGGAGAAGAGACCAACACCCCCTGGCTACACCCTCCTTGCAGGCAGTTGTAGAGAGCAATAGGGTCTCACACTGACCACTTCCAAGTGTTGATGCTTCTTGTCAGTGACTTCTGAAGGGTTTGTGTTTACTGCTGCACACCTGCAGCTAGAGAAGTTTTTCCTTGTCTTAAGACAATAATTTTGAAATATGAATTTCTTTTTATACTGGCAACTTGTCAAAGTCAAACCTAATTTATGACCAGTAGTGACTGAAATAATTTATCTGTGATGAATCGTTTTTCAGACAGTGAAATAAACTACGAACTGCCCATTGTGTGTTGGCTCTGTTTATGGAAAAGCTTCTATTTCCCTTAGCCAACTAGCTCAAAGATGTGCCATTCTGCCAGGGCAACGTTGACTAGACTTCCTTGCCAGTTCACAAAAACAACTGAGACCCAAAAAACTTTACTTGTCATGAAGTGAATAAAGATAAAGCCCGAGACTGGCCTTCCAAAGTGCCTGTGAAATGAAAAAAAATTGAGGGACTCTGTGGAACTCGTAGGTTAGCTGGCAGTGCCAGATGATTTTTCCAGACATTTTTACACCTCTTACTTTATGAAAATTAATTTATGCTGTGTTGTTCTTGCACCAAACTACTGAGAACACTAAATAGGCATGAAGCAAGTGTCCCTGCACTTGCCAAAGTGAACTGACCAGGAAAATAGCTTGGTTTTTCTGCAGTTTTTCTCACCAAAGGTGGTACTTTTTCTCCAGTGAAGACCAGAAACTGAAGAAGTAATGACTATTCTTTTCAGCTTTCTGTTTTCGGGGGCCTGTGTGTGTGTATATATATGAATATATATATATTTCTGTTAAACATGAAGGTGGTCTGTTGAAGAAACTTGTAAGTATTTGTACATGTTTCTAACTAAATGATGAGAAGAAAGAGACACAAATTGGTTTTGCATAAACGTAGCCTAGTCCTCTACTCAGCTCTGCCTGGCATCCAGTAGATGAAAAGTCTAATGCGAAAGTTAAATAGCAGCCAAAAGCTGCTGAGTGTGCTTTATTTAATCTAGGAAAACTGCTCTCTGCTGGACTGAGCTCTTCTTTTCTTTGACATTACCCTCTCATAGGTGTGATTTGTCACTGTATCCAAAAATTTACCAGATTCACAAAACTTTCTTGCCCAAAGTGGAAACAATGCTGCAATTTTTAATGGCTTATGAGATCTGGGAAGAGAATTCCCAGTACAATTACATTTGGGTTTCAGCTGAGAGGTAGAGGGAGGAAAATACAAGCAAAAGCCTAAGTGCCTTCGCTGTGGGGTTTTTATTCCAGGATAATGTAAATGTGTGTTAACACAGTGTTTCGCCAGGGCCTCGGAGATGCGACTTCAAAGCCTGTAAAAATTCATGTGTACTGACTCCTCGTGTGCTCAGGAGCTTGTGCGTGTTGCAGATTGTAAGCATTTATCCATTGTTGTTGCTAATTCTAACAGAGTTCTGACATACGGTGTCACACTGGAGATCACCTACACCGTGTTGCCAAACTGCCAATTTCCAATTAGTACGTAATGGGGAAAGCTGTTAATGTGCTATGAATTTGTAAAATCCCTTTAAAAGGGTTGTTTAAAAGGGTGTTATCTGAAGTGATTTCTCTAATGTGTTCAGCAGGATGCTCGGTTGAGGGTGTTGGCTAAACAGCATCTATGTTGTCTGAGTACCAAGAGAAGCTTTGGAGCAGTTCATGTGGATGAAGTCACAGCTTCCCACCAGCACACAAATGGTTTCAGACTTGCCAAATGACCAAGCCTGGCAGATCTTTAATGGCTTTAAACTGGAAGAGGGCAGGTTTAGATTAAACGTTAGGAAGAAATTTTTTTCCTTTGAGGGTGGTGAGGCACTGGAACAGGTTGCCCAGAGAGGTTGTGGAGGCCCCATCTCTGGAGGTGTTGAAGGCCAGGCTGGATGTGGCCTTGGGCAACCTGGTCTAGGGGGAGGTGTCCCTGCCTATGGCAGGGGGGATGGAACTCCATGATCTGCAAGGTCCCTTCCAACCTAAACCATTCTATGATTCATTCTATGATTCTATGATCTTCACCTGCAGCAGGCATTACTGCACTCTCCAGCTCCAGGTCTGGAACAGAAAGGAAGGAAACTCTCAATTGGATAGGGAAATCTCTGCTTTCCTGCCTCCAGGATAGGAGAGCTGGACTGCAGTCTTATGCAGGCAAAACACAACTAATTCCCAGGGCTGTGAAGTATAATGAAAATAATTCAAGAAGGATTCAGCGTTATGGGAAGTTCAGTGACTGTGCAGTGAAGTACTGGGCTGCTTTATAACAGTGTCCTTTGATTTCTTGTGTTCACGCTTCCTGTAAGAAGAAACCTCTCTGCACTTGATAACATAACACACAAAGGCAAGTTTTTATTGGGCTAAACATGAAAAATAAAAACTGGCTGACCGCTGTGTCCAGAATCACTGAATATCTGCATATACACACATGTATCTACAATTTCAATTGTAGTATAGTAATTGTGTTAAGCAGCAACGATTGTATCAAAGGTAGACATAACTGAGGTATGGGGTTTGTGGTTTTTTTTCTTGAGGAAAATAAATCGAAATACTTTCAGTAAAAGGTTTTTTTCCTAACATTGGCTTTATTAATTTCACGTGACACACTTCTTTGCTCGTGTTTTGAGGTACGCGCTTTAAAGACTTAGGTTCATGGGTCATTGTGTAGAGATATATATATAAAACAAATTATGGGAAAACAGTACACATCAGGCTAGAAATACTAAGAAGTTGATTTCCTGTGATTTATTTCAGTAGTGAAAATAATCTAAAATACAGATACTGGACTGTTATTTGATCATATTTAAAACTTATCATTGAATCTTAGAATCCCAGAAAGGACTTCTAGAAGTTGTGAGGTCCACTCCTGCTGCTCAAGCAGGGTTACGTTGAGTAGGTTGCCTAGGACCATATCCAGATGGCTTTTGAATATCTCCAAGGATGAAGACTCCACCACTTCTCTGAGCAAAAACTGTAGCAAACAAGTGCCTGTTAGGTATTCCTTGGCCGAACAGGTGCTGGAACGCACATGGTTGTGGAGATGACTTCTGTGAGTTGTGTGGAAAAGTATTTTATTAAGGGTTCTAGCTGCCCTATAACTTCTGACTTGTACCAAATCAAAGAGGATTTTTTGTTTACCCCTATGCTGTTTCCTTAACTTGGCTCTGCCTTACAGCATGTTGTAGAAGAGTTGCCTGGGGTAGTACCTCCTTTACAGGATGTCTGAGCAACAAAATGAGGGGAAGCTGTGTCTCAAGCTGTAAACTGCCTAAATTTACCTTTTCATACACAAAGGCTGAGTTCAACTTCTAAGGTGTTCACTAAACCATTTTTTTAAAATCACCATTTTATGTTTTCATGTACTAAATCTTAACGTAATCCCCTTGTATGCCATCAAATAACTGCCAAAAAAGTCAAGTTCTCCTAAGTCCTACTCCTTCCACTCCTCCAGCAAACACTGAAAAATATGTCATGAAAACAGATACATCTAAGAAATAAGAAAAAAAGAAGATCAAACAGTACTAAAGACTGAAATATTTACTTAGAAGCCTGTCCAAAGAAGAGAACTGCCTCTGAGAGATAATTCCAATATATATAATTTTTTTTGAAGCTAAGAAGTGAATATGTTCTTTAAATTCATTAAGTTTTCTGTTGCAATGAGCAGCTTCCCAAACAAACTTCAGCAAAAAGTTACTTGGTAACTTTTAAACCTGATTCCATGCACTTAAACATTTTCTTCTTTTTTTTTATTTTTTTCTTTTAAGGAATTCCACTGGAACACCGACTTTGGATATAAAGTATCTAAGATGCACATAAAAATATTCCCTTCATAGTTTTTTTTGTAGAGTTGCACTTCATATTTTGTTGTATTCACATTTTAATTTCTCTTGCATGTTCAGGAAAGTAACAGACTTGTATACAACAGCGTGAATCTTACACAGATACAGCGATATTGTAAGTTGTAATGGCTGTTGTAGTTGCAACTCTCTATCAAAAATGTCTTCTTTTGTAACCTTCTTTCTTAAGAGAGGGAACAAGAAGATTTTCTCATGTGTCAATCCAGCATCAATATTGTCTCTCCAATCCTTGGCCAGGCCTTAAAGAGCTGAGTATAGTGACTTTAATTTTAAAGTAGAAATATTGCGTTCATGACCGTATCTACATGTTACAAAGACGTGTGGCTCTGGGGTACAAGGTGAAATGCTCAGCCACGACTGGCTGGCACCGTGTGGCAAGGGACAGCCTGCTGACTAGGTGTAACAAGGCTGGCATTGATTTCAGGTCCCGTGGAGGGGTGCCCACCATCCCTTCCCAGGCAGCTGATGTTCTGAAGGAATAACTGCTGTAGCAGAACATGTAGTAAAACAAAATGTGGGACAGGACTTGTATCCTCTTGTGCAACAGATGCTCTTCTGGCTGAGCTGGGTCGCTCCCCAGAACAGCAAGGGGCTGGAGTGGTTACAATTACTTACAAATAATCCTGAATGTCTGTGTCAGGCTTTACAGGCTTTTAAGTGTATGTATGCACTGTAACAGCACACACATCTAAGGTGAAATTTCAGCCTTGATTTTCCACAAATCTCACATATGCACTGGTATATCTAGCAGGAATTTTTTCTCCCCCCTGTCAGGCCCAGTTATTTTTCTCTGCTTTTCCAGCATAAGTGTTACTGATAATAAAACTGACACACATTACAAGGCATCCCTGGGAACGTTGTCTATCTCTAAACAAGATTTTTTGGCTGGAATGCAATACTAGTTGGTATTGAACTTACCACAGAGAATCCACAAGAAAATAAATATTCACGTTTAAATGCGTTCTAGAAGGCATCCAGAATTTTGACTGCTTTATGGTACTCTAAGACAGTAAATGAAGCCTAAGTTTAGAAATATGATTATGGGAAAAAGTGTGAGTTCTGACAGACTCGTCACATTTGGTTTCTAAGGTGTACATGGGGTGAGGCTGTTGGGGTGGGGGGGCGTGTGCTACTGGTGACTCCCCACCATGCTTGAAAGATCATTTGTGGTACAGATGGCTCTTCCTACACTTGTAGTGCCATGAATGTAGGATTGCTACTGAAGGCAAACATTAAACAAAAACTGGGGAAAATATTGTGTGTGCCTTCAGACCACTGAAATACAGCCACAGTCACCCTTGAACTTACTGTGTTGGTGTTCATTAAGTATCTCTATTATCACAGGCTATATCAATCTGTGAATGATTCAATTAAGAAAAGAAGCTAAGAATGTGAATTTTCTCTCTTCAAATATTTGCTAATATGACTCAATAATAGTATGACAAACATTAAAAAGTGGCATGGCAGAATACCTGTGAAAGTTGCTGTTTGAGGTGGAAGAATATCTTGATACCATTTTCTCTTAAATGATTAGGGTTCCTATGTGGCAATAAAGTTTATTCTGCTACGCTCTGCACGTTCTGGCGTAAGTCACTCTATGAACTCGGTCAACTAATGAGCCAGACACTGAATATATGGTGTAGGAGCGCGTCAGCTACCTTGTGTGCACCCGTGTACCATGAGGTAGAACATTTCCTTGGAGTTGAAATAGCCACCGAGTTGTAGAAAACCTAAACGTGCTTGATCCATTTCATTGCAAGAGCTAGAGAAACATTAAACCAGTGTTAATTATCCCAAACTTTCTTTAGGTTTTGGGCTGTGATGTGTTACATTGCTACCCAAATATGACCAACTGTGAGGAGCAGGGAGTTGGACTCTAATCCTTATGGGTCTTTTCCAACTTGAGATATTCTATGAACTACAGATGTAACTGTTCCTGATTAGGTAATGAGAGGTCTCAAATCTGGGGGTTTTATAATTCTAGACTTGAATCTGGTACACTTCTGAACTGTAACATGAAAATTTTAATTTACCAGAGGGGCTTTGTTAAATGAATATTGAGAGAGGATTCAATAGTTTTAAGATAGAAACTGAAGCTTCCAGCAGTTTCTTGAAGATGAGTATCTTTCAGAAACTTGCACTCTAGTTTTACCGAGGAAGCTATTGATGTCTGTCTTTGACAAACGTTTTGCAAAATCTGTCCTTTAACAAAAAGGTCTTCCAAAGTACCATAGAGCATGCTAGTGCATCTCTAAAGTTGTCAATTTTAAAATAATCTGGTTTAGCTGCTAGTTAGTTTCAGATGTGAGACTGGAACTCTTGACAGGCAAGAGAGAGCTGAAGGTCTCTAGTCCCAAATACCAGCTGAGTTCTGGAAGAAAGTCCTTTTGATACAATACCTGCTCTACTTCTCTTTCTTTCCCTGAGTCTAAATGGGATGACTCCTCCTGCATTTGCAAGATCTTAAGAAAATGATAAATATTTGAATATTTCTGCACTGCTTTGTTCTAGCTTATTTTTGTTTAGTTCTTTTGGTGTGTTGGTGTTTTCCCTACAACTTTCTGTCTACCCTACAGCACTTCTAGTAGCAGATCTGTTTTCATAAATCACTTTGAGAGAAGCCAACACTCATAAAGAAAATATATGTTGATTTCTGCACTGTCCTGACATCTAATGGAAAGTTAAAACAAAGGCCACAATAAAATTCCCCTTCGTACTCTGCTTGTTTTGTGTCCTGTGGATGTGCGGTTTTTCTTTTAGACTAGAATATCATTCCCATTTCAATGGGCTTTTTGCTTGTGAAATAAGATGCTAATGAAATGAAACACAACTAGGTTCCAGTCCTGAAATCCATTCTCACTTTTTCATAAAGGCAAAGCTTTCGCTGACGTCAATGACAGTTTTGCCTGAGTCACAATTGCAGGATTGGGCTGATAGTGTCTGACTTAATGAATTTCAAAAAGATTTCATTTCGTGACCAGACAGATCATTTTGGAGCATCTTTCACAGCTAGTGGAAATGCTTCTTGTGATCATGTTTTTGTTTTCTTTTTGTTTTCATGCTTCTTTAAAGCTTTTTTTTTTTTGCCTGGGAGATGATACTCTAACAAATGAACAGAGTGTTTTAATTGAAAGGATGGTAAAGAGATTACTGTAAGAGCATTTTAAAACCTTACTGAAAGATGCGTGGATTTTCTTGTGTGGTTTGTTTTGGGTGGTTTGGTAGGACTGAAAAGGTTTTGCTGCAACATTCTTTGCAGAAGTTTGTATTGCTGCTTGGCAACTATGAAGCAAGGCTTATTTAGTTAAAAAGAAAACAACCCCCACGCATTTAAATCTTCTCAAGATAGATTCGCAGTCACTGAGATCAAACAGGGAGAAGTCAAAGAAAGAAGAGGGAATTTCAGAGTCCATAGCAAACATGGAAAAAGTGTATGTGGAAGGGAGTTTGGGGTTTTTTTCTTCACCGTTTGCTCTGACAGTGGAATTTGGTCCCTGTTCAGCCTGACACTCACTACCCTGCAACTATTGCTGGTTTTGGAAGTAATAAATGCAACCAGCCCTAACCTGAAATCAGGCCTTAGCCTGTGGGAGTTGATAAAGGGAAAGTACTTATTTCAGTAGACCTGCCACGTAGAACTTGTTATGACAGTTGTTTGGATGGTTTGGGGATTTTATTTTATTTTTTTTAACCCACAGGCAGTCTTTGTATATGAACCACTCTAAAATGCTTTGCAAAGGACCTTAACCTAAGGTTGCTTCTTGCTGAAATGAGGCAACTCAATGGAGTTTTTCAGCCACGGGCTGTTTCATAGATTATATTGCCTACTAATATACAATCTATAACTTGTCATGCCATTTAGACTTGAATTGTAGTGACCAGCGCTGCCTCTTGGCCACACGTGGAATTGTGTGAACACTGCAATGGACATTTATCAAAAAGATAAATAAAATACCTGTGACTACATTTACACGTGCATATGAAGGGAAAGATGCAACCCCCTCTGTTCTTGCAGAAATGTTAGACACAGAAGGCTAGCATTAATTGAACTAATATTGCAGACTTCTAATTCACTGCCTTCTCAACATGAAGAATTTGTGATGGTTTAGCTGGAGAAAATAGTCCAATAAACTCATTTTGTCAGGGACTATTTATTTTTCCTGGTTTAATTTGGGCACAATGTACTTGAAAGCTCTGAGGTAATACATCTGTGAGTCCTAATACTAGTTAGAAAATTACAGCTTAAGTGCCAAAAGTTGGCTTTGGACAATGACAGGGTCTGGGAGGTGGGGTGGGAAGGAGAGCTGGCAACTCTGGAACATTTTCATACTGACGTAAAAAATCCTCCTGCGATGGGCCGGATAGCTTTGTTAGTCACAAAAATAACCCAATTCCAGAACATTTGAATGCTGGGGCTTCGGTTTTTTTTTTTTTTAGACTTGCAAGGGTTCAACAAGATCAGCGCTCAGTCTGATGGAGCTTACCTACTCTGTGAACTCTGCACACCCAGTTTGAGAACGGACCCCCCTTGGTGGTGGTGCTGGTGCAATATCTCATGTCAACAGTGGTTTGCCTTTGCAGCAGTTATGCTAGCTGAAATATTTCACATTGCTGCTGTTAAACTGTTCCAGGCTTTTGAGGACCGTTAAGTGTGCAGTGACAATTAACTTACCCGATTCAAGTATATTAAGAACTTACTGAGTTGTTAAGATTTTATGCACTTGTCCTTTTGGATTACATTTTCATTACTCTGTAAGGGATCTCTATAACTGAGGACCATAGTCGGTATAAAAAGACTTTAATGTTCCTTTTATTCTGTGTTCTATGTTGGAGTAATTCTTGAATTGCATGCTAATTTGCAAACACATAGGTGGTCTTTAATAGGCTTATTTGTCAATATTGTGGGCATCTCTACTGCCAGATACATGTGACTCAGGCAACCTGTCCAGAACTGAGCTAATAGATGTACTTAAACATTTGCTTTTCATGGGTAAGGGTACAAAATTGAAGCTTGAAATCTGAAGGAAAAAAAAATTATTCCAGCTGAGGAGTTTAATATCAAACTTGACTGTGGGAGTTCATGCATAGGAGGAGACAGTGTTAATTTCGGAATCAAAACCTGGTTTATATGCTCTAGAAGCAGGTGTAGACAGAGGTAAGGTTTAAGATGACCTTAAAATCCTACAAACTTATTGCTCTTCTGGCATAGTAATAGGTCATGTTGGTATCTGACAGATTTAGAGCAGCAAGTGCACCTGCAAATGATTTGACATGGAAAACTCTTGGGCTTGTTTGAAACACTGATATTTAGGATTCTCCAAAGTGTTCTTTCTAGAAATATGTCACTTATCCTGGATATTTCAGTGTCTTTGGATTTGTGAGGCGCTAAGTAGCTGTGTAATACTTCTTGAATACATTTCTACAGTTTGATCTTATTCTGGTGGAAATCCTTGTCTTACGAGACAACGTGGCCATACAAAGACAGTGACAACGAAGTTTCCTTTCCTCTACAAACTTAGGAGGAAAGAAAGAAAGTCTGTCCCCTTGTCACTGCGCACATTCCTATTATTCCTGTCACATTCATTTGATGCAAGGATTTCCATCTGTATAATGGAAAAATGGAATGGGATCTATCTGAAAATCTGGAAGGGGGAGTATTTATAAATACCTTCTTTAAAGGCAGCTTTGGAGATAGTTGTGTGTATTGCTTTTCTGAAATTCCTCCCCCTTCCAGGCTTTCCTATAGATTCAACTCCACTTGCACACTCATATAAATACTGTGAGGGGTACATAACATCCAGATGTACTCAATGTGGTAAGGTTACCTTCTTTCCCAAGATAATAATAGAATCACAGAATCACTTGGGTTGGAAGAGACCTTCAAGATCATCAAGTCCAACCATAACCTACACTACCAAAATTACCACTAAATCATGTCCCTCATCACCACGTCTGCCTGGCTTTTAAATACCTCCAGGGACGGCCATTCCACCACCTCCCTGGGCAGCCTGTTCCAATGCTGGAGAACCCTTTGGGTAAAGAAGTTTTTCCTCATATCCCACCTAAACCTCCCCTGGCACAACTTGAGGCCATTTCCTCTTGTCCTGTCGCTTGTTCCTTGGGAGAAGAGACTGACCCCCCCCTGGCTATAACCTCCTTTCAGGGAGTTGTAGAGAGTGAGAAGGTCTCCCCTCAACCTTCTCTTCTCCAGGCTGAACAATCCCAACTCCCTCAGCCGCTCCTCATCAGACTTGTTTTCCAGACCCCTCCCCAGCTCCGTTGCCCTTCTCTGGACACGCTCCAGCCCCTCAATGTCTCTCCCATACTGCGGTGCCCAAAACTGAACCCAGCACTCGAGCTGTGGCCTCACCAGTGCTGAGTACAAGGGCACCATCACTGCCCTGCTCCTGCTGGTCACACCATTCTTGATACAGGCCAAGATGCCATTGGCCTTGTTGGCCACCTGGGCACACTGCCGGCTCTTGTGACCGGGCAATCCTGCTTAGATGTAGTTCTGTAAGGTAGCACTTTACCAAGGCAAGAGACGTTTCCAAAAATTAACAGACCAAATAACTGTATCAATATTGCTGAATGCAATAAAAATACTCGCACTTGCAGAGTAATGTGAGTACAGGCTTTGGGAAAGGGTTGGTTTTACCAAGCAAGGGAGGACTGGTTATTGGGATGCTGGTGGGATTGGTGCCCACGCAGAAAGGAGAACACGTGTGTGCGTGCACTCACTCTCTTCAAAAAACAAAACCAAACCCCAAAAAACTGAATATGTGCTGTCAATATCTTAGTTTAGATGGGATGTTTGTTTATCCCGCTAAATCGAAATGGAATTCTGCCAACCCTGCAACTAAATGCATGTTACCGAGATACTAGTAATTATCTTCCATTCAGACTAAAATGCCTTTTTTAATTTTCAAAAAAGCCTTTTAAAAACATCATTTTAATTCTTCTTGTTTCTTTTTAAGCACATTCACTTTAAAGAGATATTTTACTTGTGATTTCTTGGGTTTGCGAGGTGGTGATTTGCGCGCTGGCCCCGTGGGATGGAGATCTGGAGGGGATGGCGTTACAGCAGTGCCCCTCAGGTGCCCCAAAAAGAGCCTAAGCATGAGGTATTGTGGAAGTGGGCAAGAAAAAAATCATAAAATGATCTTGAAGACAGGAAAGTTCATGGAACACCTGGGCTTCCATTGTGTTCTAATGGAATGAAAAGAACTGTGAAAAGAAAACATCTATTTTGTTATCTGGGTGTTAGATATTTTACTTTGAATTACCCAGATTATATTTCTAAACAAATGAATACGCACATTCAGGGATACTGAAGGCAAAGTTTGCTTTGCCAGTGGATGTGTGCGGGCAACTTTTTTCATGCTGAAGCCCTTCGTGCTGCCATTGCTTGCAGCAGCGCTCACACAAGGCTGACTCTCCTGGCCACCATGTTCCGTATTAGGAAATTTGAGAGAACTGAAGCCTGGTCTTTTGACAAGTGGTTTTCCCTTTTTTCCCTCCCAAGTCAATGGTATTTATTGCAATAATAAGTCTTGTACTTCATCAGGAAAGTAAAATTCAGAAACACAGCCACCTATTAAACACATCTTTTTCTTCTGTTAAATAGTAATAGAGCAGAAAAAATGTTTATTAATTAGCATTGATCCCAACAGGTATGATTTTTAAGAACTGCAAATACTATAAAAACAACTGGCAGGCTTTTTGCCCACTGTTACATGGTTTCAGGGTGCCAGTAACTCCTTGTGGTAACAGCTTTCTGGCTAGAATACACATTGCCCATAGATTTCTAGCCCTGGGACTGTTTATGAAACAAACATTTATATCCTATAGTAAAGGTGGGGGGGGAGGGGGCTATGAACGTAGCTGTATTTACTTTTATCCAGATTTGTCAAAAATAATCTGAACTGGCTGGTAGCAGCCCAGTGAACTTCACTGTGGTACGGGTTATTAAATGCAGCTTGTATGTCAGACTGACAACGTCATGTTCTCTCTGCGTTGCCTCTGACCTGGTTTGCTACAAGGCTGGGTCAAATCTCTTACTGGTGAAGGGTAGGGAGTTTTATAGCTTGCTTCAGGGCAGGTTAAAATTGAAATGTTTGCCACCAGGTCTTTCTCCAACTACTTGTTGAAGAGCTATATTTATAAAAAGAAGTGACTTCCATTTTAAGTGGTGTACAACTAGCTATTGAAATATAGCTTTTACTATTAATCAAAACCTAGAATGGTTTTTCAGGGCTGCTCCAAACTTCATGCATAACCTTTTATGGACCTTCTGTGGTCCATAGTCCCAGAGAATAAATGAAGATGACTGTCTATCTTCATAAAATATCACATAGCTAACTCTTGGCCACATGCAGAGTCTACTAAATCACTCATGTTTTGCACCAGAAAAACAGATTTATTTTTTTTCCTTAGTCTGTGATGCTTTGTCAAACCTTACGTAGCCTCTAAGTGACACTTTGTGGCGAGTTCTTCTTGAGCTCGATCTTGGTCCTGACAAAGTTTCTGTGTGATACAATTTTAAGACAAAGATGTATTGCATTGAGCTATATCTGGTTTTGAGCCCTGAATGTTAACATCGTGTATGCAGTCGTACAGCACTGTAAAGCTCTGTGCTGGGCAGCATCTATTCTCCACGTAATTAGGTTCTTAAACTTTTTCTGAAAGATGTTTTAATGCAGAATTTTTGAAGGAAGTGTTTTATACGTGCAGAAGAATTAAACCTTCTGACCAATAGTTTGGCTTAGATTTGCTTTTACTGCACGTCAAGTATCATGTAATACACTTTTTAAAATAAATTTTGGATTAGGTGAATTTTTAATTGGTCAAATTTTGATTCTGTATCCTGGATGTTAATTGTTATATTTGTGGAGTGCAGAAATGTATAAGACACAGAAAACAATTGGTTGTCTTTCAGTTTTAGCCCACTAGCCAAAAGGACGACTTGACAAGAAATATGAGCATGGGTCAGACGCAGTTAATGGTTGTAATGAGTCATGGCTTAATCACTACTTAATGGCTGGTGGTAAACCAGTCAGAATTTAGTTCTCTGAAATTTTAAAACCTCAGTATGAAAAACAATGCACCATCCATAATAAATTTCAGTTTAAATACATTTTTATGTTCAAACAATCAGCTCTGTCTCAGTCTTCTGAGTGCGGGGTGACTAGTGAGCCATTTGAGAAGCTATCAGTTGGAAGTGCAAGCTTTTTCAAGGCAGGTTGCTCATGAGTGGGCTTAGTATTGGTCAGGAAAACCAATTTCTGAATGTAGACTTTATGAACAGGGAGGAAATAGTCTGCAGGTTAATGTTTCTACCAATGGTATCACCTGGCAAAGGTGTCTCATTAAAAATAGCTCAAATTAAAGGTGGAAACAAACAAGGAAAACCTTTTTCTTTTTTTCCACCCCCTCCTCTGCAAGTAGTTGAAGAAAAATATCTTAAGTTGTTGCTTAAGTGCTGATTACAACAGTGCAACAGTCAAAATTTGTGATAAAGTTGATGGATGAATATTTACCTTTCTAAAACTGCTGGAAGTTGAAGGCTGGAACGTCTGGGTCAGCAGGAAGTCAGATCCCCTGACCTACATAGCTGGCTCACAGACGTCTCAGGGAAGGGGAGAGATGATGTCTCTTTTTTCCTCCATATGAGACTCTGACCCTAAACCCTGAGGAACTGGTGAAAAAGGGACAAGATGAAGCAGAGTTTCTGGAACCATTTTACCAGGATATTTTCAGGATGCAGGTAGCCTGCTATCAGAATTCATAGAACCAGGTGTATGGAATTCATTTTAATTCAAACCTGATAGGTTTGAAACCTATTGAAAATAGGTTTGATTCAAGCCTGTGGTGTTAGTATACATACACTTCATAGAATCCTGGAATGGTTTAGGTTGGAAGGGACCTCAAAGACCATCCAGTCCCACCCCCCTGCCCTGGGCAGGGACCCCCCCCACTAGACCAGCCTGCTCCAAGCCCCGTCCAACCTGGCCTTGAACCTCCAGGGATGGGGCAGCCACAGCTTCTCTGGACAACCCCAGCCAGGGGCTCACCACCCTCACAGGGGAGAATTTCTTCCTCGTATCTCATCTAAATCTCCCCTCTTCCAGTTTGAAGCCATCACCCTTCATCCTATCACTATGTGCCCTTGGGAAAAGTCCCTCCCCAGCTTTCCTGGAGCCCCTTTCCAACAATGGCAGGGGCTCTAAGGTCTCCCTGGAGCCTTCTCTTCTCCAGGCTGAACCCCCCCAGCTATCCCAGCCTGTCCTCCCAGCAGAGGGGCTTCAGCCCTCCCAGCATCTCCGGGGCCTCCTCTGGCCCCGCTCCAACAGCTCCATGTCCTCCTTATGTTGGGGGTTCCAGAAAAGAAAATCTGAAAAGAAAATTTTTCTGTTTTTCAGATAATCTTACCTAGTTCTGTAAACACTGGTAGATCATTAATTCAATTTTGTTTTGTTACGAAAAGTCATAAACTGAAATTTACACAACACAGATATATCCAAACTGTGTGAAGTTTATAATGAGACATAAAAATCTTAATTTTTTCCAAGCATAAATAAATTCAGCACAATCGCTTCAGAGTTTTGATGTGCAGTATAGTGTAAAATATAGCAGCCTATTACAACACAGTTGCAGAATCTGGCTTGCTTTATTGCCACTTGTACTACAATAACTCAGAATGATTCAGATTTATTCTTTGTTCTCCTAAGTGATCTCTTAGACATAGTTGAAACGAATGCGACAGTCTGCCTCATTTGTGAAGTATTTGTGTTTGCAAAGGACAATGTTGAAACTGTTTTCTGTAAGCCTCCTGCCGGCTTCTACCAAATATAATGAGCGCAATTAGAGAGCGTATTGTTTAGTACCCCCATACTCTGGTGGGGTTGGGATGTGGGGAGTATAACAGGTCAGACCCAGAAAGGATTTAGGGTCTCAAGTTCCTCTTCAGATCAAGCTTGTGACCTGTAAAATTCACCAAGCTCTGCTGGCATCTGTTTCTGCCACTGCAGTTACCCTGTGGTCTGCAACCACACAGAAATGTTTAATCCCTGCTGAGATGAGCAGCCCTGATTCTTGGGGGGTGGAGTGGGGTGGGCTTGGCTGTTTTATGTCTGTTTTTTGGTTTGTGGGTTTTCTTGGGGTTTTAATGACATGAGTTTCATAGAATCACAGAACCACTTGAGTTGGAAGAGACCTTTAAGATCGAGTCCAACCATAAACCTCTGCCAAAGCCACCCCTAACCCATGTCCCTCAGCACCACGTCTGCCCGGCTTTGAAATACCTCCGGGGACGGTGATTCCACCACCTCCCTGGGCAGCCTGTGCCAATGCTTGAGAACCTTTTGGGTAAAGAAGTTTTTCCTCATATCCAACCTAAACCTGCCCTGGCACAACTTGAGGCCATTTCCTCTTGTCGTATTGCTTGTTACACTCTGGCCTTTGTCCCGGTGGTTACAGAAGTCACTTGGGACATAGAAAACTGTTTTTATTCTACCTTATTTTAAACTGTTCATTTGCTTCAACCTTCATTTCTTGATGTCATTCACTTAATTCTGCATAAGACTAACAAAAGTGAGATGAGCAAGGGAAACATTAGGGTTTCAAGAGCATATGAAGAAGCTAGAATTTCTTAATTCTGCTTATTAATATTGTTTGGAGACACATAGGTGACAACTAGGAACTGGAAGGTTACTATTGCAGGGGATGGGAGAATCTTCTGGCACTCTTATTCCTCCCAACCTCCTGTCTTATTCTTCAATGAAATAAACTTACTCTGAAAAATAGTGAGTTGCTGCTGCGTGTTGGGTGATGAAAGCAAAATGCAAATGGAAATTTTTGATAGGTTTGCACATGCAATGGAAAACAAGCTTCTCCTTCAAAAAACACCTGAAGACAGGGAGGTTAACTGCAGTGATGGCCTAAATCTGTCTGCTTCCAGACTAAAGGTGCAGAAAGGTATCAAATAGGGCACTATACCTTCTACCTGTGTGACTTTTTTTTTTTTTTTTGGCAGAACAAATGTCAGGGGAAAAAACAGTAAAGTGATAAGGCCATACGTTCCTTTTGTTAAGCTGTTCCACAGTTTGGTAGGATGGATCTCATCCTACTCCTCCTTTACATCCTCACACATCTGTTTCTGACCATACTTCTTATCCACCTTCCCAAACTCTAATAATCTTTCTCTTCTCCCCTCTGCTCATGGGAACATCTCTGTTTTGAACAAACACCAGCACTTTTGCTGCCCCAAACATCATTTGCCAGTATGAAGCGAGGTCTCCTGCTCGTCTGCTGCTACTTTCTGCCTGTTAGATGGCATTCAGCCCCGAATCATGGATTGTACTTGATTGTACTCCTAGTGCTTAGGGGTTAGTAGGAGTAAAAAGAGATTGATTGATATTATCCTTGTCGTGCCCCACTCAGACCCGCCCAGAAGAGGGGTTGGGGGTTGTGACTCAAATCCCCAGTGGTGTGGCCTAAGGTGAGACAACTCTCAAGGTCTGCACACACGCATTTATTAACTCAACTAGGTCGATGGTAATTAGTTAGGTATAGAACAGATTAAGGCAAGCAGTAAAGTGCACCTTGCGTCGCTTCTCAGATATACAGCAGGTTGTGGGGGGCAGCACTCGGAATCACAGAATCACTTGGGTTGGAAGAGACCTTCAAGATCATTGAGTCCAACCATAAACCTCTGCCAAACCCACCCCTAACCCATGTCCCTCAGCACCACTTGACATCAGATGTGCCATGAATTGCAGTGAGCAGTATGGGGTGTCAGAGAGAGATTGATCGATCGATCACGGGTCCCGGTTACAGCGTTGGTCCAGCCAACGGGGGTGGAGTGGGGGGTCTCTGGTTGGTGGGGGCGCTCTTCTGTGTGTCCCCTGAAGAAGAAATTCTCCCCACTGCCGTCCAGGGCCATGGATCTTCCCCTTTTACAGACCCACCCCACTATTACGGTGGCAGTTTGGCTCAGGTTTCTCCCCTCCCAGCTGGGATGGAGCGTGATTTGGGAGGGGGCAGGGGGGCTATAGACAACCTTCATGGGCATTTCACGGCTACTGAGACAAAGTCATTCACGGAACGTGCTGGTCCCAAAACAGGGGAGGAAGAAGCTCCCCAAGCTGAGCAGCCCCATTTGGTTTCCCAAAGGCTTCCCCGCTCCTGTGTTATTCAGATGAGCTTCTCACACAAGAGACATGCCAGTGTCAGCCTCCCCACTGCTTGGAGCACCAGGTCCCCATCGTCCAGGCTCCACCTCGTCCACCCCCACCCGGGGTCACAGCCCCATTTCAAGGTACTTGAGTGTGTTTGAGACATTCCCAAAGGCTGGGAAGGCACCGCCCCCTCCCCTTTATCTCCCAGTCTTTGTTTGGGGGAGGTTACAAGTCCTCTCCTACAACCCTACACGGAGAAGAGGTTGGGAAGACTTTTGAAAGACTCGTTGGTCGCTGCCTCCTGCACCTCTTGGAGGAGCAGAGGAGAACCTCTTCCCTGGTGGCACACGTAAGCTCCTGGTTTCTCCTGACTTCCCAGTCATGTTTGGCCTCTCTCCCCTTAACCTCCTCTCAACTCCACACCAAGTGTGCTCATCCCTCGCGCTCCCCTTTAATTTTGATTTGGCCTTTTTGATTGTGGATTTTTGATTTTTTTTTTTTTTCTTCTGTGGAGATACCAGTCTTTGGACAAGGTATTAATTTTTTCATATGTGAGAACATTCCTTTCTTACTCCTGTGTACGTACATACCTGTTACTAAAGGTCTCTGATCCCAAACTGATCCCAAACCTTTTATTTAATTTCCACCTGTAATTTAACCCTCGTTGTTGGGGGGAAGGACCTGTTGGCAGGCACTTGGGGCACGTTGCTGACTTTGAATGAGACCCACCAGAAATCAGAGTGGGCTTTGATTTGGGACTTCTCATAATCTCAAATATCATTTCAAGAACTCATACGTCATGTAAATTGAAAAGATAAATGCCTTTGGTTGCACCGGACAAAGTGATGTTACTTAAGGGAAAGTAGAGATTGACTTCAGCATCTGTAGTTCGGTGTGCGGGAACGAATAACTGTTAATTCCAGTAAAGGTGTGTTTGTGGCTTATTTCTAATTTTTTTGTTTGGTTTTGTGTTTGGTTTTTTTTTTTTAATTTTAGTTGAGCTTGCTCAATTAAAAAAAAAAAAGTGTTGCCATTTTATGGCAATATATTACAGGTGTCATCCTAATGAAAAATATTTTTCAGCTGGTAGTGGGTGTTATGCTGAAAAATACTGATGCAACTTCATTACCCAGCTCCTGTCTCTTAAAAAAAAAAAAAATAGTCTGTTAGCTCCTAAGCTAGAAAGATACATTAGATTTCAAAGCTTCCAGCACAGTCTTTTGAAAAATAGACTTTAAACATAAAGCTACAAAGTTGAGGTAGGGTTTGTATTTCCACCATCAATTTACAAATTGTTTACAAAATTATTTGCATCTCGTAGAGACCTGCATTCTGATCTCTTGTGTTAGTTGTCAGAGCTTTTCATGGAAAAGCTGAAATTTAACAGTGCAACGTGTTATTTGGTATGGAGTAACGCTGCAGTTTGACGTGTTGTGTCAAAACCAGAAGAATTCAAAACTAGTGCGAGTTCTGTTAAATATGACTGATTATGAGTCGAGTAATATGCAGGTTGAAATGGTGAAAGGGGGAAAAAATGTGAATCTTACACATAGACTAAACCTCACTATTAGGTACTGTTATTTCACAAGCTAGTAGGAGGACAGAGAAGCAGATGAAAGGTTGATTTGCTTTATTATAGTTTGGTACGTTGTAAATATATGCAAATATAATTATTTTCAAAATGTATACCCTAAAGTACTAACTGAACCCATTAATTTTAATGTGAAATACTGACACGCTCATGTTATGTGGTTTACTCTGAGTTTACACTTGGTTTTTGAAAGATAGCTACAGGTAGATCAACTTCATGGAACTTGGTGCTAATGAAATGCAATGCTACAAAAATAAAATATATTGGTTTTGTTCTGACTTGTGGAGTAGGTTTCAGCGTGAAGGATTTGAGATTTAAAACAGAATTCTTATTAATTTTTTAACTTGTTTTTGAGGGTTGGTGTTTGAAAGAAATTAGGAGGTCTACTTTAATGGCATAAAATTCATAGAAAATTGTATTAACTCAGAAAAATCTTGTACTTACAATGCAGAACAAAAGTGGTTTTAATATCTGATGGAAACTATGTGTGTGCATATTACATATAAATATATATGCAAAAGGAGACGGAAAGGAATCGATATGTGTAAACAAGAGGAGTATTTTGTTTTCCTCTTGCCAACGTTTCCACCTGGCAAAAATTCCTTGTAAGCTCTTCTGAAACTTCCTCCCCACTAACATTTTTGGATTGTGTGTCAGGCTGCCCAAAGCTGCCTTTGGTACAGGGTTTTTTGTTTCCTTTTACCATGTCATGTCCCAGCCCTTCTGTTCTGGTTTTACTACAGAGTATGCCCTTTTTTGTCCATGTAGAATCACCACCAGAGGGAATGTTTTAGGAATGGGATGACCACACGTGACAGGGTTATAAATAACCTGGAAATAACTCTTATGGGAGGCTCCACACCCCAGCAGGATGCGTGGGGTGCTGCCGTGTTACTGGCTGGGTGCTCCAACGCTGGCACATAGGGCCACAGAGTTGAAACATTGACCTCTGTTTGCAAGGAACACTAAGAACCGAGGCTTGCGTCTAGCTTAACTGAACTACTGGGATAGTTTTTTTTCTCTTTTTAAACTGTTAAATACCTCTATACATGTATTTGGAAACTTGGTCTGGCTTCTATTTACTCAGGCTCAGCGTTTCGTGAACTGAGGGTGAGCTCACAAGGCTACTGTCCATGTGCACTAGCTGGGGTTTTTCTAAAGGCCTTTGGATTGTCTGACATTTTAAGATGAATGTTCCCACTCTCTTTTCTCTGGGGAGATTTCATTTTTTTTTTTCTTTCTCTCAACTTTGTTGGTCAGAGGTCTTTAGGTCTGTAGACCCGTAAAGAGAAGAATGTCTTAAAAGCTTTTTTTTCCTAGCTTTACGCGGCTAACTAACTTTACGCATCTGCGTTGGATGTGATATCAGGAGCAAACAAATCACTAAATAGACTCCAGAACGTGATTAGAAATGAACTTGTCCATAATACACGTAGTTTGACAGCTCGGCAACAAAGTAGTCCACTTCCTGCTGTATCATGAGCTTTTAGCCTGCTCTTATTTTCTGGATGGTCACTTTTTTTCCTTGCCTATTTGAAGGTTCAGCTGGCACAGTCTCTCTCAGGAGAACGTGATAGAGAGTATCTGAATGAATTATCAGTAAAAATGACCTAAAAGCTTTACGGAATGCAATTGTATGCGTGATAAAGAGAAGAGTAATACTCCATTTTTCAAAAATACATCACGAGTACTCTTAGATGCTTTATGAATGTTTCAATTCTAAACTGATCTTTTGTTGCATAAATCCTGACTACGTAGATCTTAAATGAAAATTAAAAGCATCATTTCAGGGCATTTCTTACTAGTCTGATTTATCTCTGGGATTTTGAAGGGGAAGGAGCAGTAGACTTTGTCCAGGTAACTGTCTTGCCCTGTCTGGAACGCGCCAGGAGCAAGGATGGTCCAGCATGAATTCTTCCTTGCCTTGGTGTTAGCTAGGCTGGGCCGAGAGACTGGGTTTCTTTGCACAAAGCTAAAAGCAAAGCCTTTTTCTCCTTGTCCCTGTGAAGTACTTGGGAACATTAATTCTGCTGGATTTTTTTGACAGGGGTATTATTGACATGCTCTGTTTTCCTACTTTGTTTTGTTTCGGGAGCATGTCCTCAAATCCTGTTACACTTGTAAATAGCTTTTTTAGTATACCTTCAGAAATTTCAAATATCAAATGTTTCCCCTGGAAAATGGGCGAGAATGTTATCAGACTATCCTCTGGTAGGAAAAACATGCTGGTGTGACTTTACAAAGACATGAAATTAAACAATGACTTTTTGTTTCCTGCAGCGCTTTGATAATAATGCATGAACACACCAAAATAAATGTAAAGTGCGCTCAGAAATATTGAGTAAAAGGGATGTGTACCCTCATCAGCACATCTGTCTCATAAAGCCAAAGTGCCAGCTCTTCTACTCTCAAAGATGTGTCCCAATTTAATAAACAAGCGATAAATCCAAAAACACTCCAATATGCTCTTTTTGCCGAAGGGAAATCCTGTTTTTGTTTAGTTACAAGAAGAGACACCCATGAAGACAGATTTCTTCCTTCTTTTCTCCTGGGTTATTTTCATTTGTCTTTATTTAGTAACTACTTTTTTCAGTGTTACCTTCTAGTTAAACAAAAAGGCTGGAAGAGAAAGTTGAAGAGAGGAATTCCTTTGATACCAGGCTTGCATAAAACTAGACTTTGCCTAAAACGTTTCCCTTTGATTGTCAGTAACAGGATAAATACTTCATGAACTTCATTGCCTAGTGCAATCTTACATTCAGAAAAGTAAATGTGTAATTATTCTTAGTTTCTATGGTATTCAAACATGAATTTTAATGCTCCTAAATTGAAGTTTGCACATGCAAATATTGTCATAGTGAACTATGAGACTCGTTTTGTCCTCTTTTCGCAAATTACATTACCAGAAGTGCCACACTTCCTTGCTAGTTCACTGTACTGCCTTAGTCATCAGCGTTAGCAAATTACATTCTCAAGGGAAAGAGAATTACTTTACGTTTCTGGTGGTCTGGCACAGGCAGCTAGATCTCAAAATTCAAACCTGAATAGCTATCACTTTTTTTTTTTTTTTAAACAAAAGGAAATCAAGGAGTAGTGAGCATATTTCCAAAAGAAAAAAGTGGTTTCTGTTGAAATAATATGCATAGAAGTTGAATGAAAATCAGTTATCTCCCGTTCTGGAACAAGTCCCAGTGGGAAAAAGCAGAAAACTCAGCTAAAAATATCGTCATAATTATTATATTATTCTAATCATATGATAATCTACTGTCTAAAAATTCTATGAGATGATGTAGGTAACATCTGATATATTACTGAGGCAATAAATAATTCACATCCTAACTTACGGACTAAAATATGAAGGTATACTAGGATCGGAGGTATACTAGGAAGAAAGGGAGATAGAATTGTCCAGAGCTGGAGGAGCTGTGATAATTTTGTGTGTATCACATGAGAAGTAAGGAGTTACTAAAACAAAAAACTCATCTTATGCAGCTGCTTAATGATTTCATAATGTGTGATACCTCTTTGCTGGAGAGAAACAGCAAAAAAAAGTGGTAGTTATAGAATCAGAATTACTTGGGTTGGAAGAGACCTTCAAGATCATCGAGTCCAACCATAAACCTATGTTATGGAGGAAGAAGAGGAAATTTTTTATCCTACTGGACAGTGTATGTTAATCTGGCAAGTTGGGAGCGTGAACATGTATGAAAACCAGGTGGTGATTCATCATAAGTACATACCTTATTCTTTACTGCTTTTTTTCTCAGTTTCCCTCTTTCTGGTAAATATGACAGACTTCGTTTTCGGGATGCTCTTGGGGCACACATACCTCTCTTGGCACATTGGGAATGTGGTGGTCTGAGTTGTGTGTCTGTGTCTCCCTGTTAGCAGTTGGAGATGTGGAAAACCAGCTGTCAGCGCACAGTCCCCACAGCGCGTGCAGTACAATCAGCCACCTAAATAACATAACTTCATTGTGATTCTTAAAATCTTTAGCATAATCTCTGATCCATAGTAGAGAGCAGCATCTATTCCAAGAGTTTAATGTCGATTCAACTTTCTGTGTGATATTGTGCTAGCATCTGATACAAAATATATTCAGTGGGTGACGCCTGAATATCTGAATATTATCTGAAGCTGAGAAAACTCAAAATACATGCCTGTTCCTCTACAGTGACTTAACTCAGCTGAAACCTGAAAGCTAAATATTATACCTTAACCTCTTAAGGATAAAATTTGAAGCTATCAAAGGGAAGAGGTATTACTAACCCACTGCAGGGAGGACTGTGATTTTCAGACCCTCTAGAATGTGTATAGATCCCTTCGTTATACAGGGTAGGAGGGAAAGAATCTCTCCGAACTGGTGGAATTGAGAAAAACTACCATAAGCGTCTTTAGAGCAGGTCACTGTTAATAGGGATTTTAAAATGGAGTTTAATGGTTGTGCTTTTTCATAAATGACACGGGGAGCCTCAGGGTTTCAGCACGATACGCCAAGAGTGAAGTTGTAACTGTCTATAATTCACAGTAACAGAGAAGTGAGCAGAGATTTCGGCTCGGTTCTGCTCGCAACACGAAGTAGAGCTGTGGGTTCACCAAGTGAGCTTAGCATAAGCCCTGGTGTCCTGGTTGGGGGTAAAACAGACCCATTTTGTGTTCAGTCATTTTACTTTGCAACGGATCTTCTTTTAACTGACTGAACTCTCTGAAATGAACAGTTTATTGTTGAGACACTGTTCGCTCTGGTTTTTTACGTTTCTAGTTAGTACCCAGGAACGGGATGCAGAGAGGCTCCTGCTTATCCTTATTGCTATCACACCCAAGGGCAGCCAACTCGGGTATTTGCCCCATTGGAGGGTGGGAAGTGGAAAAGCGTAGAGGGGTGGCACCTGCAGGGAGGAGCAGACAGCACAGGGGACCCAAAACTGACCCAACAGGGTCTTCCATCCCATCTGTCTCATGCCAGGACAAAAGCTGAGGGACCAAAGGGTCAGCCCTCTTTCTTCAATGGCCGAGGAGGACTCTGTTTGCCTGCCTTTGATCCCAATCCAGAATCCAGTTCCTGTCTTGTCGCTAAGTCCAGTCTGGGAATTTCCTCATGCCTGCTGGTGACATGATTGTCATCCTGGCAGCTTGAGGCTGGTTTTGTATATATTGTATATAATTCATTATTTCCTTTTTATTATTAATATTTCATTAAAGTAGTTTTAGTTCCTTCTAAACTCATAAGTCTCTTACTCTCTCTCCCTCTTTAAAGATTTTTGGATAGATTACAGGTATTAATATGCAAGAATTAATGCCAATACCTGGGATACCTCAAAAGCAGCTTGGCCAGCAGGGTGAGGGAGGGGATTCTGCGCCTCTGCTCCGCTCGGGGGAGACCCCACCCGGAGTACTGTGTCCAGCCCAACAAAAGGAGGAGCTGTTGGAGCGTGTCCAGAGGAGACCTTGGAGACGCTGACGGGGCTGGAGCCCCTCTGCTGGGAGGACAGGCTGGGATAGCTGGGGGGGTTCAGCCTGGAGAAGAGAAGGCTCTGGGGAGACCTTCCAGCCCCTGCCAGTATCTGAAAGGGGCTGACAAGAAAGTTGGAGCAGCACTTTTTACAAGGGCATGTAGCGATAGGACAAGAGGGGACATTTTTTACCTGGAAGAGGGCAGATTTAGATGAGATACGAGGAAGAAGTTGTTGCCTGTGCGGGTGGTGAGCCCCTGGCTGGGGTTGCCCGGAGAAGCTGTGGCTGCCCCATCCCTGGAGGTTCAAGGCCAGGTTGGACGGGGCTTGGAACAACCTGGTCTAGTGGGAGGTGTCCCTGCCCAGGGCAGGGGGATGGAACAAGTTGGTCTTCCTCTCTAGATTACTTCCAACCTAAACCATTCTGTGAGGCTATGAATTGAATCTTATAACTTAAGTTCTGTGGCTACAGAATAATGTTTCATAGATGGGTTAATCCAATATGCCTGACACTTCCACTGAATGATTTTTCAGTACAGTCCCTAAAAATTGTTAGAAAATAGGGACTAAATTATTGACTCTTTAATTCTTTTGTAGTGAATAGAAGTGTTATGACAGTGATTTTATTGAATTAGGTAGCTGCTTTTTCACTTGAGTCCACTTGAATAGAACCTAAATTTATTGAATAGAACCAATTGAAAGTAAAAGTCATTAGCAATGTAAAAGGTTACTTATTTAACTAGATTTTGATGTTGAAGCTTATTTTAATGAAGAAAAAAATTGAAAATCTTGGTTTGTATAGAACATATTCTGTTCTAACTTCTGATTACATTTAGAAAGAAAGTAGATTACTATCTTTTGTTAGAAATTATTTCTTCTTAAAACATCATGAAGAGACTGATTGGAAGGTGCTTAAGATGTAAAACCCAACACCTGCTATTTTATGTTCTTGGAGGATTTTCTTTTACGGGAGTTTAGAAAAGTTCCTTTCTTCTTATGCCTTGTTTGTGACATTTAAATGGAAGAACAGACAACTTGCCAACATCACATAAAATACAGATTGCAGATGTCTGCCATCTATGATAAAAGACAAATTTGCAGTTGACTATGTGGGGCTTTTTCCCCTTTGGCTTTTTTTTTTAGTGTGGTAGCTCTACTTTTTCTGTAAACTTGTATTGAATTTGGAAAAACTGCTTTATCGCACTTCATCTGATTTTCAGTTATCTTTTGTAAGCACTTTAGCAGTTAATTTACACTCCTAGGTGAATTTAAATACTTTGCTGTGACAACTCAGTTGTACCTCAGAAGTCCTATATGTTTTTTCTACCCTGCGGTTAGAAATTTTCAAATTTCCGCATTTTCAAATGCGGTCTTCGACTGGACCCGTGGTAGATGCAAACAAATAGGGCTTGAGCAGGACAGCTGTTACCTCACTCTTCATTTCCAACAGCTTGATGTTTGTGTCCAAGCAAGCCTGACCTCCTTTCAACAGATGTTAGACAACCATTTGAAGCGTTAAATTAACATACTTGAATTTTTGGTGTGAACAATGTAGCGTGTCTTCATGTAAGTTTATAGTGTTGCTTTGGCTAGTTGTATGTTGCTGCAAGTAGCAGTGTATATTCTCTGCGGAAGCCATGTGCTTGCACATCCTCATCTCTGTTTCTTATTTTCAAATTAAGTACATGAGCTGGAAAAAATTCCCTGCTTTCCACCAGTGGGCAGTGGTGAACTCTGTCACTTTCATTTGGTGGGGTTTTCCTGGCTTCTCGGACAGGAAAACCTTAGGCAGCTTGTAATTGGAAAACCGTGTATTTCATCAAAACTTTGTTGAAATTGAATTTTCCAGTTTCAATGAACTGGCATTTTTATGACTTCTTGGGTGAGAACTTTCAAATTGGCTTTTGCTCTAATATTTGAATCCTTGGTCGTTGCCGGAATGAAATTGCAGTTTATATAAAAAACAAAAATCCCCACCGCTGGACATGAACCTAAGAAATTTTTTCCTTTATTAAGATCTTGTGATTTAACTACAATTACAAATGAAGACACCCAAATACTCATAGCTAAGATTCTGGTGTTCCTGTTCTGCTAGAGAACCAAATTGATCTGATCTGCAAATCAGATTAAAAGCAGAACATGGTGTGGATAATTTTAAAAAAAAAAAGAGCTTTTACTAACACAAAATTAACACTATTCCCTGTCATGTTCTGTGTGTCTGTCTGCTCCCCAGTATTTAACTTACTCGAGAGACGTTTTAGTTCCCCTTTCTGTCTACGAGCAATACCTATGAAGTTACAAAAGGTAAAAATGAAGCAGAAAAAACACTTGGAAAGTCTGTGTGCTTTGTATGCTGCTATGATGCAATATTCTATATGTCCACCAACTATTTGGACACGTTACTGGCAATTTTGGTTTGCAGTGAAAATCCTTGGTATTTGCAGCAGGGGTGATACCACCCTGTCGCTTCTGAGTTATTTTCTCTTTTAATTTACTCAGATTATGTGTAAAGCAGCATTTCAGAGCTGACTGTGGATTAAAAAGCATAGAGTAGAAGAGGTCTTACAGCAGTATGAAATGACTCAAGTAGATATTAGAGTTCGTAGTTTAGACCCATGAGTGAAAACTATTATTCTTGCCTTATTTCCACTGAGAATATATTTTCCGAAGGGCTGGAGGTAAGCAAGACTATTCCGCTTTCTAGGTCTTGATTTTTAGAAATGCCCACGTGTTTTATGGTCTTTCACTGGGTGTTTTAACTTTTGGAGAGCAATAAGAATTAGAGACCAGATATTCCTTTTCTATGGCATCTTTTAACCGAAGTCATGGTTAACTAAACTAATTCACGAAGCTTACAGAGATAGCAAGGCTTTATAATGCATACTTTAGATGTTGAACCTAAACCAAACAATCAGTCTAACCATCTGGAAAAAGTTTTACAGGTTTTTTTTTTCTTTTATTTTTTTTTAAATAAAACGATTTCTTTCCTGAGAACTGTATCATACAAAAATCAAAAATCAGATAAGTAAATACTGTCCCATTTTCTTTACTACACTCATTTGTAGCTGTTATGTGCTCAGGATGAGTTTCAAATTCTTGTCTCTTGACAAGGTCCAAGTTGAAATGGCCTAGAGGTTTAAATCCCTGATGTGAATAAGTGAACTTTGTCCTATTACACAAGGAATTGTCCTAATTATCAAACTGTCATGTATTCTGAATTTGACCTCCCCTGGTCTTCCCTCCTCTGGCTTGAGATTCTATTTTAGCCTTCAGTAAATTCTTTAAAATTGGGGAAATGTGAAGAGAGAATGATATTCTAGGTTGACATGTTGAGCCACTTGCTGGAAAGAGTACCCTTAGACTAGAGACCCTTTCCAGTTTTGAAATGTGACCCCTCCCAAATTTGAAATGTGACCTCTACCCCTTGGCCTGTAGCTTGGAAGACATCATTCCCTTCTTTTAGATTTGTTCAAGAAGGAACAAATAAATCTATAATATGTTCTCAGATGATAAGCTTAGTTCTTAAAGGAAAAAATGCATTCAAATAAAGTATTTTTCCAGCAGTATCGGAATACTAGAGAAGAGTTCTTTCATGATCCTGGACAAATGTTTTTTCTATGAAGGGATGGGGCATATTGACCTTTTATCTCATACTGTCACAGAGAGCTGAGTGGAAGAAAGGTGTTGCTTTCATCCAGGAGAAAAGGAAGGGAAACATTGCTGCCTGTACGCTGCGGGGTAAGATGAGGGGAGCTTCAGAGGAGCATGAGTGAGAAAGCAGTGTAGGTCTGAAGCTGGTCTGAACTGGCACAAGTGTAGCACAGTATGGTCCTCAGCAGTTGGTGGGATAACGTCACCTGGAGAGAAACCACAGATCTGTAGTAGGTGCCCGGGTGCTCCGAGCCGCAGTGCAGCAGAGCAGACGCTCTTCTTCCACTGACCGGGAAACTCGGGCACGTTGCAAAGACTGCAGAGAAATCTGGGCGCTTTGGGCATTTCAGAACTTCAGTCATCCCCACTCAGCGACATCACACACCACTCATGCTCTGATATCTTTTGTGTTTATAGCATTCAGGGACTGATTCCAAACTGTTATTTTTGCTTTTCCAAAGCAAGTAGTAAGTACTTTTCTAAACTCAAGATACCTGTGAGACACAGGGAGGTCCTCTGTATTAAAGCTTCTGACAAAAATAATCCCTGCATGTGCATCTCCATTTGGTAGCAGTCTTACGGGACAGGGTTTTTTTAATGAAGTTTTTATTCAGAGAAACTTGCTTTCACTCAGGATTTACTGAGCTTTATTCTCCCAAAAGAACTTACTACTTGTACATCTTTCTTCCTTCCGCCCTTGTGTCTCCTTCCCCCTCACACCCTCCCTACTTAGCTCCTTACTTTGGTTTTCCACACGTTCTCTCTCCTAGACTGTTGTAGCTCCTGGGCTTTTCCAAGTAAATAGCTTGCAGCCCTTCTTGATATGGTCTGGTGGCAAAGAAGTATTGCTCTGAAAGGTGCCGTATATTTATCTTCATGCTACCGTGAGATAATATATTCCTATTACCTGAGGCAAGCGTAGTCTTTCTCAATATCATTTCAAGTGGAAATCATGCCTTAAAAATAGGCTGGTGTGATAAAAGGTGAGTTTCCTCTCGTGTGACAGCAGCTATTAAAGGAACATACTGTTACCTACCATATATGCCACCGAGTCTTTTGACGAAATAGACAGCCAAGCGCCGCCAGGGTATCGCTCTGACAATCCCACAAATGTCTCGGTCAAGGTGAGGTGACACTGACATTCATGGTCCTCCCTTGAGGTCTAATAACAAGGTCCCTCGCTTATGTTTGGAAGTTGTCAGATTAAAATAGCTTTCATCTAGATTAGCCTTTTTGAGGTCAGAACTATCAATGTTTACTGCTCACCACAATGAAAAGTTTGAGATCTTTAGCCATTAACGAAGGGAGCACTAGTACAATAGTGGGTAGAGGGAAATCAATTTGGCTCCTGGTTTTCTCATCTGGAAAAGAAATGAAAGAGAAAAGCTTCGTTGCATCATGATTAGCACCACTGGCAAGGGGTTAATTGGCAGTGCTAATGACAGATTGTAGATAGAAGCAGGACAGCCCAGTCTAACAGGCAGTCAAGGCAAGCCCTGGTGTGTTTTCAACCACGTATCTGTAATTTCTAGTGTAGCTGGATGGAAGGTACCTTACGGGGACAAAAGGCCAATAAATATTCCAGTGTTTGAAGGAAAGAAGGGGTTTTTCCCTGGAGTCTCTACTGTGTAAGGTCCCATTCACAGGAAGCCAAATTACTCCAATGGGAGTGAGGCTCCCCAGTATGGTTTTTGTGCGGTGCAAAATAGAGAAAGCTGCATTTTACAAACGAACAGAGGGATTTTTATCTAGTGATATTGGTGGTTTTCTGGTCAATTTTTAGCTAGTTGCTAACTCCTGTGTGGGTAGATTAGGTTTTGACCTTTTCTTGACCAGTTATAAGAGCACTCTCAATATTTGGACAAAGTCTAGAGGTATAACTTTAGTCATGTTAGGAGTCTACAGTCAAGAAGACTTGTGGTAGTAAGAAAGTTGATTTTTGCAAATGCCACCAGTAGGGGAGAAAAATAGCTATAACAGATCAATGTTGTGGGTTTTGGTTTTGGGTGGTTTGGTTCTTATTGTTTAGGGTTTTTACTTAATGAAAGTGTTGACTGTGAATTTACTTACAATCATAATAAAAAGATTGATCCCCTAACCAAAATAGGTATATGGCTCTAGCTCACAACAGTAATCAATTTACCCTTTCCTTAAACACAAATAATTTTTGTTAAGATTGTTTTTCACTCTTTTTTCTGCTTCGTGTATGTAGCCCAGATAAGACTTTATAAACTTAAAGTATTTTTTTTTTATTAGTAGAAGCTCTACCATTGCTAGAAAGGCGTTTCCTTTTAAACTTGCATTCAGCAATTGTAAAGCAGCCAATTGCCGCTAAATTAAAGGAAATCTAATAATATTTATTTGTCCTTGGTAATTGTTGCTTTTGAACGCTGCCAAAGGAACTTTGGTCTCCTTTTACCTATTGTGGCATCCTGCTACTTTGGAATGTCTTAGTGATAAAGCTTTATAAGAGATATTCTTGAAGCTAAGAAGATAAAAAGTCCAATTTATTGGTTCAATTGTTAATTTCACAGCTCAGTGATTATTTCAAAATCTACACTGGCTGGCTGAGCTACATCTGTAGACAAATATTGATTAGGTTTTTTTAGGTTTTTTTTAATGCAAAGAATTACTGCAACTACTTCTCTGATTTTTTTTTATTTTTTTTTAATTATTAAAAAAACCCGTAAGAATTTATACTCAATTGGTCAGGAGAGTGACATGAAACTTTTAGTTAAAGTATTTTTATTGTTACTAAGAAGACAGTGAGGTAGTTTTCATTTTGTAAAATATCTACTTTTAGACCTGGTTTGCAATAACTTCTTCCTGGAACTGAGGAATCAAAATATCTCCTGTGGAACCAATAGAGACCTTCAGGTTTAAAAAGATCCTCTTGGTTTTGGGTAGAATCAGCTTCTTGTTTCTGTCTTGAGCCTCCACTTAATGCCTCCATTCAACACAGCCTGTAAGCTGCTCCATACCGTTAAACCGACAGGATTTATAGGAAACTATTTTTATTGCACAGGGAATCTTGATGTTCAGGTTCTAGAGCATTTAGTTTTATTGAAACTTACTGTCTCCCAAAATACTCAGGTTTTTGTGTAATTTTATTAATACCTCTCTTGCTCACTCTGTGATTTGATCCAGTGGATTTATTTTGCTTCGGTATTTTCATTTTTTAAGTTCCAGTGATTTTGGTTTTTTCTTTTTAAGCTCCAGGGGCATTTTTAAAGCTCTGTTTAAGCTTTATTACATGTAATGGGAAAGGAAGTTTCTCTGTCGCCATAAAAGACATATGCGCTATAAGCCCTTAAATTAGGGAATGCTTGCATTATTTAATTTAGAAACTTTTTGTGCTCAAGTATCGATTGTACATTATTATACGATTAATTCCTAGCAATGAACACTTGAATATTATTTAATGTAATTCAGATATTGGATCATGAGGGACAAATCTGAAAAAATAAGAGAAGTACTTATTGCTGTGATAGGAAACGCCAACAATGAAAATAAGACTACAGAGTAGAAACTTTCCTAAAAAGCAAAATCATCATTCTTCACTAACGTTTTATTTAAGCAAACTGCTGAGTCCATGGGAGTTCCCACTATCTAACAATAAAACAACAAAACAAAGAGCAATCATTCTGTTGCTGGGTGCAGAATGAAGCTTTAACTTTTTGTGAGACACTGACTACAGATTGAATCCTACGTTCGTATATGTGGTGTAGGTGTTCTTATAGAAAGTTAAAATTTCATTGTAAAATTATCTGTTGACTTACATATACAACTGTCTTGTACTTGAATCGCTAGAACAGTCCGCTTTAGAGATGTTAATAAGGTTGTCTCTGTTGCTTTCAGAAATGATGTGTGCGAGAGTCAGAATTTCTTAAAATTTTTTTTGTACTTCTATTTCACTAGGAAGCTTTTTCTAAACTTTTGTTGCTACAGAGTGAATAGAAGCACAAGAATCAAGCATAATAATGCAGATTAAGTGGCTTGTTCGTATATGGGTAAACCAAAAGCTACATCAACTTTGGAAGAGGCTTTCCAATCCACTACCCAACCACAAGTGGATTTTGAGGACAGACTGGGTTCCTGGCCTCACTTTTGACGAAGTTGAACCACTGAAGCTTTCTGGAACTTAATTGCTTCAGTGAGGAACCCAGACGCTTTTATGTGTCCTCCTTGGCTGAGGTTGATGAAACAAGAATTTATTGGTAAAATATATGTCCCTTCCCTGCAGGTTACAGGTAATGTAATCAGTAAAGGGAAACCCATGGTTATTTATAAGACTTCTTAAATGCACCTGGCATCTGTTTTTCCAGCTGCAACAAATTCAGTAAAATTATGTAGTGCTTAAAGTACAGAAAACAGATTTACTCTAGCTGTAAAGACGTTTGTATTGGGTAATTATGTAGATTATAACTCCAAGATATAGTAGCCCCAAGGGATAAAAGGTGTTATAGGAGTGAAAATATAGCTCTACAGGTCAATAATACTCATAGTGGTACTTCTTTCTGCTTGAGGACAATTTAATGACTTCTGTATTGTGATCAAATTAAAATATCTATTTACTCCCCAAGATCTTGATGTTACTGTATTTAATCATCTAAAATTAGTACTGGAGTCTGTAGGCCTCTTTCTGAGTAGACTACAAGAACAACTCTAAAGGTTATTAGTTAAATAATAATATTTAATTATTATTAATAATTATTCAACCAAGTTGAATACAAACTTGGTAACATAGAACAAACATCAGAAAACCAAATTTTCACTGGAACATTAACATGACTTTAAACTAGTAGGGTTCTTTCTCAGAAGTTCTGTTGTGAAATGTAGCTGTCACTGGTCTTTCAAGTCAATTTTTAATTTACAAGAATGTTTCTCCCAGTTCACTACATTCTTCTCTTCCTCATGTCAACAAGCTCATTCCTGCCCGCTCTCATCACTCCTAGTGCTGAAGTCTCTGAAAGAAAATCTGTTTGGGAAACACAGTCGGATAGTTTCTTCTAGACCGAGTGACTCCAACACTTGTAAACAAGGCTCTGGGTGTTGCTATTACACGAGAATTTTCTTTCCAGGCTTGAAAATAGTGTCAGCTTCACAGCCTAGGGAAAGTCTGACTACCATGAAAAAAATCTGAATCTCTGAAAAAGCTCCTGGAAATATCATTTGAAGGAGAAAGTAATCTTGTTTCTCAAAGCTCTGTTTTGGGGGTGTAGGATGTTTTGGTTTTTTTTCTTTTTTTTGTTGTTTTTTTTTGTTGGGTTTTTTTGACCAAGCAGTGTGTGTGCATATATCTATATTTTAAAAGGCATTTTTCTAAGAATTGCAGAATCACAGGGGTTGGAAGGGCCCTCTGGAGATCATCTGGTCCAACCCCCTGCCAGAGTAGGTCCACCTACAGCAGGTGGCACAGGATGGTGTCCAGGCGGGTTGGGAATGTCTCCAGAGTGGGAGACTCCTCCACCTCTCTGGGCAGCCTGTGCCAGGGCTCTGCCAGCCTCAAAGGAAAGAAGTTCCTCCCCATGTTCAGATGGAACTTCCTATGGTCAAGGTTGTGACTGTTGCCTCTTGTCCTGTCCCTGGGCACCACTGAAAAAAGTCTGGCCCCCTCCTCCCTGCATCTTCCCTTTAAGGATTTGTAAGCATTGATAAGACCCCCCCTCAGTCTGCTCTTCTCCAGGCTAAAAAGAGCCAAGTGCCCCAGCCCTTCCTCATCAGAGAGATGTTCCAGCCCCCTCATCATCTTTGTAGCCCTTTGCTGTCCCCTCTCCAGCAGTTCCCTGTCCTTCTTGAACCAGGGAGCCTGGAACTGGACACAAGACTCCAGTAGTGGCCTCCCCAGGGCAGAGCAGAGGGGCAGGATGACCCCCCTCCACCTGCTGGCCACACTCCTCTTGATGCACCCCAGGATGCCATTGGCCTTCTTGGCCACCAGGGCACATCGCTGGCTCATGGGCATCCTGTTGTCCACCAGGACTCCCAGGTCCTTCTCTGCAGAGCTGCTTCCCAGCAGGTCACCCCTAACCTGTCCTGGTGTGTGGGGTTATTCCTCCCCAGGTGCAGGGACCCTACAATTACCTTTGTTGAATTTTATTAGGTTTCTCTCTGCCCAACTCTCCAGTCTGTTTACCTGAAGGTAAGCTTTAACGTGTTTTGGGAAAAAAAGTTCATATTTTTGATATCGGACACTAAAATATGTTTAATAGATGTATTCATTTTCTTTGTGTGTGTGTCTGCATTACTTTTCTGTAAACAGAATACCCATTTACTGTCTGTGACTATATCAAAGAGACTAGAAGCAAGATCAAAAATCCTGTCAGAGAAGATCCACTGCTCAGAATAATTTTGAATTTTGTGGGGTTTGTCTTTTCATGTCTTCCTTTGTTGCTGGAGAAGGTGCCAAACAGCGCTAAGATTCCTAACTGTCAGGGAAACAAAGCTGGACAGAAATAAATCAAGTTATATATTGTGTTTAAAAAAGAATTATTATCCAGATTAGTATGAGCGCTCTATTCTAATTTTCTTAAACCTTCTAAAGTAGCTAACTAGCCTGTACAGAAAAGAAGCATCAGCTCCAGATTTTTGAAAAGCTATTTCAGATAAAATAACTCTTAACTTCAGTTACACTAATTCTCACTATTTAGGAAAATTACACAGTAAACTGAAATCCTATAAAGACATTTTTTTAAAAAATTGCTTATTTCTTATCTGCTATTCTGTAGTAAAATTGCTGTACTTTGTCCTTGAAGACAGTACCTCAAATACTTTTAAAACCTGTGAGCCAAGTATTTAAGATGTATATTGCTACATGCTTCTGTATTCCCTAACTTAGAATCAAGGTTTTACAAAGCCATGGTACTTTTGTTCAAGCTTCAAAAGGCTAAATTTGAAAACGTGATGGGGGCTTAACGTGCTTGAAGTAACTTTGTTGAGTACCACTAGTACAGAGGGCTTGTTACTTCTAATCCACCTTCTTCCTTTGTCCAGTGTGTGATTAAACAAAAAGAATCTGGTCAGAGCCCAAATTTATATTTTCTGCTTAATCTCATATCATCACATATAATCACATATAATAATCACATATAATATTAGGACCTGATTCTGTATTGGGAGATACAGTAATATTTTGATTTTTATTAAACAGTTATAAAATAACAGTGTTGTTAAGAATCCGTTCTTATGAGCAGCAACTTTATTTAAAAGTGAACAACGAACCCCTATCTGATGTCCATTCTCCGCTCTTGCTTTCGGCAAAGTCAGCTTACTTCAGCAAAAAAGCCTCCTTTTGTTTGACAGTCAAGTATACAATGACAACTGAACCTACGTGGTTAAACCCCCTATAGTTCAGCTGTAGATAAAATGTCTCCAGGGTTTTTCCAGGATTTGACTTTGCTTGGCTGGTGTCGGAGCAGAGCTGCAGCGAGGTACAAGAGCACGTGAAGTTCACATGCAACGTACAATGTCTCATGGAAAACTGGTTTCACAGATCCACATTCCAGAATAAATCCTTTCTATTTCCCTGCCTTACTTGATAAGTGGAGGTAAATCTGTTCCATTCACTCTCTCTACTTTCGGTTTCATTGAGATGACAAAACCTTTTAATTATGATTTAACCAGTTCTTTGAACTCATGAAAAAAGAGAAAGCGATACAAGTCTGAAGACTTATTTTGCAAGAAAAACAGACACTTATTTTCCATTCCTTTAAAATACCTCTTATGGAAATTGCAAGATCAATTTTGTTTTAAAGTAAAACTGAAGCATAAAATCGGTATTGTTTTCAATATGTTTATGTATTAGACAAGTAATTAAAAGCTCCAGGGGTGGATTTTTGTCACTTACATGTTTTGTTCAAAATACAGTAATAGATTGTTGCTTTGCTTCATTTCTTACTGCACAGGAAAATTGGGGTTTTTCCTACCTTAAACCAGGGCATTCTATATGTACTTTCTAATAATTATGTGAAATCAAACAGAAAGCTGTTGGTTATGTGACGGAACGTGTTGGGGGGAGTTGAGTAGCAATGGCCTTGTAGTATCAAACAGAGACTTTTAGTCTCCTTTCAAAGTCAGGTTTGGGGAAATACACAACCTTTCCTTTTCACTGTGTTTACATAACTCGGATCTCTCACAGGATTTGAAGGGAATAACATTTTTAGAATCACAGAATGGTTTGGGTTGGAAGGAACTTTAAAGACCATCTCATTCCACCCCCCTGCCCTGGGCAGGGACATCTCTCACCAGACCAGATTGCTCCAAGCCCCGTCCAACCTGGCCTTGAACCTCCAGGGATGGGGCAGCCACAGCTTCTCCGGGCAACCCCGGCCAGGGGTCACCACCCTCACAGGCAACAATTTCTTCCTAATAGCTCATCTAAATCTCCCCTCTTCCAGGTTAAAAATGTTCCCCTTTGTCCTATCACTACGTGCCCTTGTAAAAAGTGCTGGTCCAACTTTCTTGTCAGCCCCTTTCCAGTACTGCAAGGGGCTCTAAGGTCTCCCCAGAGCCTTTTGTTTTCCAGGCTGAACCCCCCCAGCCCTCCCAGCCTGTCCTCCCAGCAGAGGGGCTCCAGCCCCCCAGCATCTTCATGGCCTCTTCTGGACCCACTCCAACACTTTTCAATTAAGTTGTGTTGGGTTCTTTTCAGTAATTCAGGTGATGTCAAAGGCTTCTATAAAAATTTGTTAATAGCATTTTATGGATATTAATGCAAAACAACCCAACCCTTTGAGAAATAAGAAGTAAGCGCTTCAAGTTCTTCAAAGGAATATCTGTATGGATCGTAGTGAGTTGATAATATCTTTTAAAAAGTATGTAAGTAATCAAATGTGAGTGTTCTTTATGCTGTATCACTCTAGACTAGGTGCAGCGTACAGACTCAGGGGTTCACATATAGACCTTGGTTCCTTTAATATTTGAAGTTATAGGCATTGTTGGAGAAGAAAGTACGTATGCTGATTATTTGTATAAATTATCTTCATATAAGTATATGTGTGCATATATATTTCTAAACTGCAGTGGTCTAGAAAACATTCTATCAAGATCAGTCATGGGTGGTAACTTGGTTTAATAAAGACTCCACTACAAAATCTGTGCAGGATTATGATCTGTATTATACATTACTAATCCACATCCGATTTGAATGCAAAATGGCTCTATAAAACAAAAAAAAACCCCTTTCTGATGATGTTAGGCTGCCTTATGTAAAGACAGAATTCATGTTTTTGTTAATATCAGTTCTAAGAAGTGAGAAAGAATTTGAAACGATAATTTAAAAAGGGTTATATTTTTTGCATTAGGTACTCTATTAATATGTTGCCATTATCCTTGTTCATTCTTAGCTGTGATCATAATAAATTCAAGTATTAAACCAACTAAAAGACCATAACAAGTGAGAAAGTCTAGAAGAGAAACAAAATCAGTAATGCTGTTCTCTAAATTAACCGAAAACCAGTGCCCAGTATATAAATAGTACAATGAAGAATAGACTACAGGAAATATAATAAGAATTATTTCTTGTAGTATCAGAGAGATTGCTCTTCTGTATTTCTTTTCATCATCTGAGATACAAGATATTCTGATTCCAGAGTTGTGGTATGGGGAATAATAATTTCCTTTTACAGGCTTAAAAAAATTCCATGGTTTACTTGGCAGGCTTTATCTTTTCCATTTTATTTTTCATGTGTTAACAGACTGTAAGTGGTTGAGATGAGACAGAGGGCCTAATGACTCTTCCTTTCTTCAGGCAAAAAGATATTTATAAGAGAGATTTATAATTAACTGATAGTAAATCATGAATTGTGCAGGGTGTTCCTCCTTGGGCTGCTTTCAACTAGTGCGTTCTCTGATGCTGACAGGAGAACGTAATGGCTGTTACGCTTTCTGAGAACCTTAGCACAATTCAGGTGATTTCCATGGATATTAGGAACTGCATAAAATATAAATACTGCTGTTGGTCTGGTTTTCTTGGGTGCAGAAACTAATCTTCAGGAGGAAAATTTACTGAAGCTCACAAGCGGATTCAAGGTAGCGATGCAAATAACGATCTGTTAGCTTTTATTTTCATTTCTCGTCCTCTGGGTCAAAGTGGCTTCCTAGTGTGAAGATGTAATTTTTTTTTTTTTAAAGTGCATTAATGAATCGGGCATTACAGACAGATCTTCAGGTACTCTGTGACTCTGGAATAGTTCTCTATTGTTGCCAGCTAACCTCAGCACAGCAATCATAGCTCACATTTTATAGGTTAGAGTTTCATAGAAAATTTAGTAAATAAAACATTTACGCTTTCTTTCTTCAGGTATTTGCCACAAATAATCTAATTCAATAAAATAAATATTTAGGTACTGCGTTTTTGAAAATGCAGTTGTTTAAGCAGGTAATAGGGAACACTTCTTTTGGTACTTAAAATTTTGCAGCTGGGATTCAAACAGTGAATTTTTATTCTGGTAGGAAAATAAAAAGTGCTTTAGGCAATTATGACATTTCTATGGTGTTCTATTTGAATTGTAAAACTCCCTCATGCTCAGATGATTACCTCGTGCCGGTAATCTTGGAGGAACACACATCTTGGTCCTAACGTGACTGCCCGATGTGAATAACCTGACCCAGCCGGGTCTGAGCGGGCTCTTCAAATACCTACAAGTATTTTGTCTGTAGCTGTTTGCAGGGAAGGGGCTGTAGCTATTGTGAGCTATAATTGCTACAGCTAGTAATTATGCTAATATCTCCGAATGTATTTTTACACGGTTGCTCAACACTAAAACCGCAGTGGCTGCCAAACTTATAAAAATGACTTTTTAAAGAAATAATGGGGTTTGGGAGATAGGCGTATCGGTAGGTGTTGGTAGCTGCGTGCACTCCGGGGCGTGGGACTCTCATCGGAGCTCAGGAAGAGTTACAGTGACCACGTCTGCTCTGAAATCGCCATCCTGCTTGTATCCAGGCTAATTGCCTCACCCCCAATTTACACTTGTCTCTGCACACTAGCTGGTTGCCTGGAAGAAAGGAGAAGACACAAATGACCCACGGACACAAAGATCTATTTTACAAGAGTGCAAACTGCGTCAAAATACTTGGTGTGCTTTTTTGCGCCCACGTCCACTCCCCTGTGATCAGAAACCTAATTCTCTGCCAAGAAAGCAAGGGGAAAATACCCCTTAGTGACATGAAAAGAACAAAATGATTTGCATCTCAGCCTTTAAGCTACACAGTTATTGCCTCTGTGACCATAGGTTTACATGTAATTACCTCTCCATTAGTTTTTTGTCTTGATTTTCATTCCAGGAGAATGACTACAAGCTTTTGAATGTAACTGAAGTTCCTGTTAAGAAAAGTCATCAAGTCAACTGCAGCTATTTTTGTCTTATCAAATATAATGCCAGAAAAATGAGCGAGCATATAAAGTATATGAGAGCTATGCATACGGCAGGGAAGTCAGTAGCCTTTGTGTACTGTTTTATTGATAAGATTTGAAATGCACTTTTCTCTTGCAATCCAGGACAAGGACAGACTTTTCCATAAGTGCAGTTATGCTGAAGTTACACACGTAAAATGGGAAGACAGAGGTTTGTGGTCGGCTACTAGGTGAGGGAAATAAAATGAAGTTCTCTTGTAATGATACTGTTTTACCTTTTTTTTTTCAGCTGCTCTCCGTGGAAATGGGTGTTTTTTAGGTAGCTTTAATAACTTCTAGTGAGGCACTTTAGATTTCAGCTGCAGCTGAGGCTTTCATGAAATCTGACTTTGACCTTACTAATTTTTTAAAAACTCTGCGGTACACAGGGAATAATAATAATTGGACTTTTTCAGGGATGCCATGGTTACAGGTCAAGCTTCGATGTTTTAAACGAACTTGCTTGATTCATTAGACCTCGTCTGTAACCTTCTCCCCCCTTTAAGATAATTGAGGAGAATTTCACAGTTTAAAAAAACAAATGTTAAATGAAATGTAGTATAGAGAAGGATGACAAGGTGAAAGGACTGAGGTGTATGTAAAAGTTTGGTTTGCTTAAACTGTTCAGTTTAAGCAGTATGATATCTTTTTTTACCCCCCCGCAAATATCATTTCTTCTTCCCCTATATTGTGATATAGCTTTAAATAGTTTCCTTACCATGACCTTTAGAATAAGGTGTCCAACCATGAAGTGAGTAGAGATTTTGAATTACATTTAGATCGGTGTGCTATTTCAAGATGGATAAAACTTTGGAAGATACTGTGTAATCATAGAATCCTAGAATGGTTTGGGTCGTAAGGGGCCGTAAAGATCATCCAGTCCCACACCCCTGCCCTGGGCAGGGACACCTCCCACTAGACCAGGGTGCTCCAAGCCCCGTCCAACCTGGCCTTGAACCTCCAGGGATGGGGCAGCCACAGCTTCTCTGGGCAACCCCGGCCAGGGGCTCACGACCCTCATGATGAAAAATTTCTTTCTAATATCTAATCTAAATCTCCCGTCTTCCAGCTTGAAACCATCACCCCTCATCTTATCACTACACTCCCTTGTAAAAAGTCCCTCTGCAGCTTTCTCGGAGCCCCTTTCAGACTCTGGCAGGGGCTCCAAGATCTCCCTGGAGCCTTCTCTTCTTCAGGCTGAACCCCCCCAGTTCTCCCAGCCTGTCCTCCCAGCAGAGGGACTCCAACCCTCCCAGCATTTCCATGCTCCATGTCCTTCTTGTGTTGGGCCCCCCAGAGCTGGACCCAGGATTCCAGGGGGGGTCTCCCCCCGAGCAGAGCAGAGGGGCAGAATCCCCCTCCCGGCCCTGCTGCCCCCGCTGTGGGGATGCAGCCCAGGGGCTGGGGGGGTTCTGGGCTGCCAGCGCACAGTGCCGGCTCCTGGGGAGCTTCTCATCCACCAACGCTCCCAAGTCCTTCTCCTCAAGGCTGGTCTCTCTCCATTCTCCACCCAGCCTGGATTTGTGCATGGGATCACCATTGTTATATCTTTTAAGGGTAATATTAGAGCTATAAATTAGAGCATACAGTACAAAGGCTTTCTGGTATTCCTGTTACGGGAGTGAAATTATTCTTGAGCACAGCATGCTTTCTCTGGGCACGTAGATTTAATTAATTCTGTGCTTGAGGACTTCTGCTGGTTGAATATGCACCTACTGTCGAAACGCAACAAGGGACATTTAAAAAGAATGTGAAGACAGGGCTTTGGCCATGGATATTCATTAATGCCTCAAAGGACAGATATTGAGCTGGGGGTTTGAGGGTGGTGTGGTTTGGTTTGCTGGTTTTATGTGGTTTTTTTCCCATTCATAAAGGAAATACCACTGAAAAAGACAGGTTGGCACCAGATACTCCTGCACAGACCCACAAGAAAAATGCAGTAAGAATAATTCTCTGCACTTTGAAATGACACGTTCTTCTGACACTATTTTTTCCTCTTCTGCAGGGTTATCTTTAGTCATGTTGGGACTGAATGGACATTTTAATTGTGCTGTTTCATGAGTGCAGAAGACTTGCTCTTGGGTTGAGCGAGGTTGGAAAAAGCCCCACACTTTTGATAACTCGTCCCTCATTCTTTCCCTTTTGCAAGTAGCTTTTGTGGGTTGCTTCTGTTTATTTGTTTATACTGTTGGGGGCTGGCGAGAGAATCTCATGTCTGCAAGATGTAAAACTTGTTCTAGGCTGGTCAATGTGAAGTGAAACAGTTTCTCAATAAATTTAAGACTATTGAGTTCCAACATGTATCTGAAACTCCTCTGGAAAAGAGAATCCATGTAGTTTTGGGTGGCATGAGCACTGTTGATTGTGCTAATAGCCCAATCAAAGAATGACAGTCTTCTATCTTCAAAATCAGAAGGGTGATTGCAGACTGAATCTGGTGACTTGCAGACTGAATCTTCAGATCAAGGATAGAAAGAAAGAGGATATTGGAGAAGACTTGTCCTATGTTAAGTTTGAGTGTCCTCAAGGGATACTCCTTTTTATAGTTATAATAGTTACTTTCATAGAATCATAGAATCACTTGGGTTGGAAGAGACCTATAAGATCATCGAGTCCAACCATAAATCATTGTATTACTAATGGTGTGCTACAATCATAGTCAGCTTTATTGTTGAAAATTATTATTTTCATTATTATTGTCCCTATTATTTTCAGTCTTATCGAGGGACATGGTTTAGTGGTGTTTTTGGTAGTGTAGGTTATGGTTGGACTCGATGATCTTGAAGGTCTCTTCCAACCCAAGTGATTCTGTGATTCTATGAAAACGCAATAGCTAAGAATGGCATTTTTAACCTGTACTGGAAAGATATATCTTGGTTTAGTATGTTTACATGTGTTATGGCAGATCTATTGCTGGAATCAGGAACATACTTGAGGTGTGAATAAGCAAACTTTGTCAATCCAAGTCACCCATGGTTTGGCGAATAGCTTAGTCCTAACCTTGATAAAAGGGTTTGCAGCTACCATCAAAGAATCTAGTACTACTGCTTGCTTACCTCTGCCAAAATCTGTAGACGATCCCCTTCCCGCGGGTATTCTTCCCACAGACATAGCAGGAAGTTTGTTGCGAATGTGGAATACCCAGGGTATCCTTGAAATAGTGAATCCTTATTCCCCATACAGGAATCGTGTTCCTGTAAAAGTTGACCGGCCATTCAATTTTTCCACCATTGATAGCACAACCTGTACTTATGTAGGAGGTTTAAATGTGACTCTCACCTGCAATTGGATTAGATGGGGAACAGCAGATTTGCAACCATGGGGACGAGCAACTAAAATCTTACAGTATAATCAACCCATAAATACAACCTGGTGCATACAATGGAACAGAGGGCAAGATTGTCCCAAGAAAAGAAAGAAAAATATTCCCAAAAGGAATTGTGCCTGGTTTGGGATAGGCGGTCAAGGTAACCCCTCTCTCTATCTCCTTCTCTCTTTGTCCTTAGAAACTTATGGCATGGGACTTGCTTTTCCAATCCATGTTATCCTATTAAGTAGTTGGAACGATAACTCGCTAACTACCTATATGCCTTGTATTGTTTCCAGTTACATAGTTGTTGTTGACTCATTGTCTTAATAAATCATAAAATTGGTTGACTGGTGTCATTTCACCTTAATTCTGTCCGAGGAGATCACAAACTTGGTCGTTAGTCCCAATGGGAGGGAACAGCTCCCTTCTGGGTCGCAACAGACACGTTGCTGGGGAAGCCCAGGATGCAGGGGGCTTTCTGAGCTGCCAGCACAGGTTGTTGGCTCATATTGAGCCCAGTATATAAAAATGGGGAAGAATGAGGATAGGGGGATGTTGGGAGTGATGGCGTTTGTCTTCCCAAGTCACTGTTAGGTGTGATGGAGCCCGGCTTTCCTGGGGATGGCTGAACACCCGCCTGCCCAGGGGGAGCAGGGAATGGATTCCTCATGTTGGTTTGCTCATGTGTGTGGCTTATTGCTTCGCTTATTAAACCAGCTTTGTCTCAACCCCCAGTTTTTTCCTCACTTCTCTTCTGTGAGTGAGTTGCTGCATAGTCCTAGTTGCTGACTGGGTTTAAAACACAATTTCTGGAAAAGGGATGAAAACAAGGTATGTCTGAAGCCATTTTCTATCAAAAAGATGTGAAATCGATTTATTAAAGCAGACTAGATATCCACATCCAGAACAGGCAGTAGCCTGGAAATTAGGGCACTTGGGGGGAGGTATGACAGCGCTCACGCAAGTTCAGAATCCTGAACCTGGTCTCCCTGCACCAGGCCAGTACTACAGCCGCCAGTCTGGTGGCTTTTTAATGTACAGATCATAGAGTGCTGTTCAAAAAATCTTTTTCATCTGGAGAAAGCTTTCAGAATGGATGCCTTGCTCATGATTTTTTTTGGTGGGTGCAGTCCTATAAAGGACTGGGTTTCTTTTTTCTTTTTCCAATGGCTATGGAAATGAAGTCTTAGAATTTCTTAGGTGGAGTCTAAAGGCAATAATTTGAAGAACTTTTAAGAACACCTGGTAGTTCCATTTATTTGATTTGAGGAAAAAGTGTAAGCTAATATTGGCAGCTGCGGGTGGCTATGAGTCCAGTCATACCCGTGTCAGTCAGGAGACTGGTATGTCCGTTCTGGAAACAGCCAGCCTCGTGGGCTTGGCAGTGGCAGATGGGCTGTGATTTAAGGGACGTGTTTATAACAGGCTTTGTGGACTAGTGGTTACAGCTACTTATTCCTGATTAGGCCCAGCACAAGAGAAGTTTCTGCCACTGTTCTGATGATTTATGCAAAGTAAGGAAAAAGTAGTTCTATGAAAGTTATTACTGCACCAGAGTAGCCACATCAAAATGATGACAATAATTAAAAATGACTAAATGTCAGTTGGACACCTGCTTTTAGGCTTTAATAAAATGTAAAGTAGCAAATATCTCCAGATGACATCAACACATAGGCACTTGCATGCAATAAAGATGTCACAGCTATGTTAAAATCATTTGGAGAGGCGTGTGGAACACATGGTGGCTCAGCATCACTGCAGTTTTCCAAAGTATGAATGTCAGTCTTCATTTCCTCTGGAACCATAGGCAGCGGTGGAAGACTGAAGAAAAATAACTCTGGGAACAATTCTCTTGTCTGTTTTAGTTGTTTGTTGTATAGATAAAATATATGACTACATAAGGAATTCTAGTATGGATACTTCTATAAACAACAAAAACAAAACAACACACCCCAAACAAATGCTACTGTGTGCTCTTAAAGTGCAGAAAGCTGTCTATATTGGTTTTGCAGATATAGCTCATTCAAATCAATAACAGGACCTGGCTCTTACATAAGTCTTGCGTTAATTATAAGTAACTTTGTATGAAAACACAGCAAGGTAAGAAAATGTCAGCATTTTAAGTGGCAAATCCAAACGGTGGGTTGTTTCAAGATCGAATCAAATCTGTGTAGCTTCCTGCATAGTTAAATTCCACATGTTGATATTGTACTTTTTTTCGGTACTCCAGACACAGGACAGACGGTTTTCACTTCGCTTACTGTGGAAATCACTAATTTGTCATCCATATCTTTGTTTTGACACGGCTCGAAAGCATCTGCATACTGTAATATGCTTTGTCAGTTCCACAGTAGTAGTTTGCTGGTTAAAATGGCTTGTTATTTCTGAAGAATAATTTGAATGTAATATGTTTGTCTCACCCTTGCTCATAATTAATTGCTCACAATACGGTATTGCGTTCCTTTAACCTCCTCGTGAGTTTTACTGTTTCAAAGCTTCTGTTGGAAAACATAAGTACCTTCTTACCTACAGAAAAATGTTTACCCGTTTATGCTGCAGCACTAGAATAAGTAAGGATAAAGGACTTAATGTGTTTAAGTCCTGTTTTTCCTGTTAGTAATGCCCAATAGTTTTGTTAGTGTTGCCTTCCCTCCCCTCATCAAACCTGAGAGTTGAAGCTGTCCTGACTCTCTAGCTTTCCTCTTGTGCTGAAAATTGAGAAATGCTTCGTCTTGGCATAGTTTTCTTCTGCCAAGGCCCATTTATCGCGCTAAAAGTCCTTCCTGGTTTGCTCTGAGTCATGAAGAGTTCAACAGTTGTCTTTGCCCTCTGTTAAGGCACATGAGTAATCCACCAGGAATAGCACAAAACTGCCCACAACTAGCTCGCTTCAAGGACGTGTGGGATTACATTTGGCAGACAGAATCCGGGGAGCAGGCTGGCTGTGGATGGATAAGGGTGTAAAAAGGCTGTATTTGTACTTTCTGTAAGATAAGTTTGGCCGGTTTAAGTTTGCCACTCTGTGGCTTGGTTTGCCCTTTTTCCTGTCACGTCCTGAAAAATGCACCGACTTGCAAACAGTGTGGATAATCAGCAATTTTACCTTTGAGGATGGGTGCGATTGTGCATTTAAACTAGGACGTAAGAACAGATATTTTAGGCCCCTTAGGTAAGGGCCTGAGACAGTGAAGACTCTTTAAAAAAAAATATTATTCAGCTTACCTATTAAAAAAAATCCAGTTTACCTATGGTAACTACTCACCCAGTGACAGCTGATTAACCTTATTGAGGTGCTTTATATCTAAAGTAAAGAATAATAAAAAAAAAATAAATAAAAATATATAAATATAAAAATATTATAAATAATAATAAAAAAAGTGTGTAGGTCTGCACAGCAAACCAGTTGATCAGCTGACTTGGGAAGCATGCTGTGGCATACGCTGCAGGTAGCGGAGCTGCTGAGCTGGAGACCTTGTGAAGTGGGAGTTAATTGCGGGTTTGGGCTGTGCGGGCGCACGCCGCTGTTGCTAGGTAAGCGCGGGATGAAAATAGATGCTGCGTCTGGCAGTTGCACAAGGGAACCAAATGTTTTCGTGTCGCATCTGATATGCCGAGACCATGATCTCATCCCACACAGGCTTATTAGCAGTGATGAGCATGAGTTGGGGCTGTCCATCCACCAGGCAACTGCTCCAAGGAATTCTGTACTCAACATTTAAAGGATGAGTCCAGCCTTAATGACAAAACCTCATAGACATCCTGCAGAAAGGCATGCTACATCTTTCCATGGGAAACGGAACACCAAGCCAAGATGCACTAAACTTTAAATATGTTTCTAGGAGTGACTCTGTTTTCCCAAACAATTACGTACCATGCCAAAAAGGTACGATCTCCCTTCGCTGTACAGGCAACAGCCTTTACTTATTTGGAAAGTATCCCTTACACCTGAGATGAGGGGACAAGCATAGCTAACAGATGAATATTAGAAAAAGAATACATAGGTGTCCCTAAAATCTGTAGGCGTAGTTCCCAGAGCTGCAGTTCTGCAATTCCCCAGTTTGCTGCCCCTGTTTACCCATTAACATGGTGGTCACCAATCCCAAAACTGCATGGAAAGGGATTGCTCTGAGGCAGTGAGTTCTGCGTGACCTTGACGATAAGTATAGACTGCCCAGGGGGGCTGTGGTGATGTTCTCATCTCTGGGAACAGGCTCTCTCAGGGCCAGTTTCCTATAATTGCCTTTTAAAACAGGATTGCTGGAAATGATGTACGTGCTGTACATCCAGTATTCAACACTGGAAATAAGTTTAGTAAAAAGATGGCATTTCTTCATAAACCAATATGTCCGAGTGGCAAACACCAAATCTAAGCAGGTAAAGAAATTAATCTGAGATTTTTCATTGCATGCTTACTTAGAGATTTCTTTTTTTTCTTTCCCCTGAGCAAAAACCTCATTTTTCGGGATTTACTGGGAAAAGTGAATTACCTGTACTTAATTACACTTATTTTCTTAGAATTATATCCACACATCTGTTGCTCCAAACAGCTATGTCATCTTGAAAATTTCACTTTTTCACCCTGAATAAAATACTGGTGAGAAGAGTTGCTATAAGTACTGTTGCATAAAAGTTGTCTTCACTGACATTAAGCATCAAAAAATGTTAAGCATTTTATCAAAGTTTGTGGTTTAGACTATAATTGTGGGAGAGCACCTTCATAAGGTTAACTTACCATAAAGAATGTTAGGCTGTTAAAAATCAAAGAACTGAAGAATTCCAGCCTTTTTCCACTACTTGACTAACTTACAGCAGGCACTCCATTTTTAAATAATTAAACGTGGATGAGATGGATCCAGTACATGAAGTTCAGTAACAGCAGACACTTAAAGTGATTTTCTGCTCAGTTAAGGAGATTCAATTGAAACAGGTGTTTTCCAGCACAAAAGAACGTAGTTGAAAGCAATTTAGGAGAAGATTTAGAAAGAATGGAGGTTCCTGGTCTTTAGAATAAAAAACTTTCATCAACGCTATTATTAGCTGTTGATTTTACCATAAACTTGGAAGACTGATGTTGAGTATAGGGCATATAAAGCAGCTAGGAGTGATCTTGCAGTCAAGTGTGTCCCTTGTAGAGAGTATATTATACAAGTCTTCGTAGACAACTACTTGGAAGTCTTCTGCAATGTCCCATTGTAGTTCATATCAGACACAGGACCTTGCAACGGAGACATCTTATGACTTGATTTGACTTGACATTTCCCGGGTCTGGGCTATGATTTTGATCCTATATGACACAAATGTGTTTTTATTCAGTGTGACCTTTCATGTTACTTCTTTCCTTTTTGGGCACCAACCTGTTTTTGGCTGCAAGTATGTCCAAAGGGACCATGTGGCCTCTGTACCATTCAGTGTATCAGAAACCACCCCACTGTGGGGTCTACTAGTTGATGGTCCTGACTTAAGCAACTCAATGTCAGCAATTCTTTTTTGTGATAGTACAATTTCATTCCTCCAACAGCATTATTTGGGAACATAATAAGAAAAAGATTAAGAGTAAGCTATTCTTTGCTAGGTATAGTCATGGTGCTGAGCCCTGGTGGCTGCGGTTCCATGCAATGGCAAAGGTATTACTCCCTTGGTGCGCTTGGCAGGTGATGGATTGCAGGCTTATCACCAGTTTGGCTGTTTGCATGGTTTGTGGTACCACCTGTACTGTCAGTAAAGTGACCTTTCTAAATCAGCTGGTGCAACAAGACACCTAAGTTCGTAGGCCTACATATATGAGAACAAGACCTGTATTTAATCTTTTTGAGGGTAAAACCCAGACCTTTACCAGCCCACTGCTTAAATCTAAGTCCAACACCACTCCTGCCTTGTTATCTTCTTAGAATCACAGAACGGTTTGGGTTGGAAGGGAACTTAAAGGTCATCTCGTTCCAACATCCTTGACATGGGCAAGGACACCTCCCACTAGACCAGGTTGCTCCAAGCTCCATCCAACCTGGCCTTGAACCTCCAGGGATGGGGCAGCCGCAGCTTCTCTGGGCAACCCCGGCCAGTGTCTCACTACCCTCACAGCCAGGAATTTCTTCCCAATATCTCATCTAAATGTCCCCTCTTCCAGTTTGAAGCCATCACCCTTTGTCCTATCACTACATGGCCTTGTAAAAACTCCCTCTCCAGACCATACTTTGATTTACACTGCCAAATTCCAAAAATTATTCTGGATGTAGCCACGTTGATAAGTTTGTCTTCTTTCCTGGTTAGAAGGTTGTAACATCGAGACTAAAATAAAATAAACCATGTCTACATTCTGAGCTTGGCTAACCCAAAACTGGGTTAAAACCAGTTTGATCTCCTAACAGTCAATGTCATAGAGAAGTATTACAAGAATAAGTACATGTTAGAGACATGTCCTCATGTTTTCTTGTAATATCCATTCTCGTTGTTAGGTCTTAAGTTTAAATTATTGAAATAATTGCACTGAGATGAAATTGCCCCTGAGTTAGATATTAGATTATAAAAGCAACATTGCCTGAGATTATGCAAATTAAAATAATTCCTGTTTCACTCAGCTGCAAATTAGCTGAACTTTTCTCTTTAGAGAATTTGCAAATATGGCATAAATATTGATCCTGAGATCCATTTGTTTCTCTAACATTATTGAAAAAGCTTTTTTAGTTTGTTAAAATTTCATATCTTCCACTGATCACTAGTTTTCAGGATCAACGAAGTTTTTGAAGAAAAGTTCTACGCTAAAGTTTGAATAATGTTTACAGACAGAGCTTCCTGCTGTGCCTATTGTGCATGTTTTCCCACCCATGCAAACCAGCATGAATATTTTATTACAGACTGAATCTTGGGTAATTAATATCCTAGCACTTAAGTAATAAAGCAATCCATGCTGAGCTATTTTTCCCTGTAGCAAATATAGCTAATAGGTTATTGCAAGAAATGAGTTTTCTGAAACTTTTATTATTTTTTTTCTTCATGTCTTCACGATGATGAGGTAGATCAGAGACTTTTTGGCCGCTGAAGGCAGTTATAGGTGAAAAAGAATAAAACTTTGGTTTCCAGAATAGAGTTCTGGAAATAGTCCCACTACTTATTACCATTCTAGTGGCAAATGCTAATGACATACTAATTCATTTATCCATCTGTCTACTAATTCAGAGATGTTGGCTCTGTTTAAACTTATATTTTGTTTAAACGAGATATGCAGTCTAAAGAACAGCTATGCACGACTAGTACATTTATAAGGCTGCTATAATAATGTAATAAACACCAAGCAAAACCTTGCAGAATGCGGTTAGATTTACTTTTAATAGACCTAAGTATTAGTGATTCCAGAGAAAAATACCTTCTGTTCTTCAGTTGTAGAATTTTTTTTTTTCATGTTTAATTTTGGTAATAGCAACATAACAATTCTAAGAAATTTGATAAAATTATCTGGTTTCTGGTATCTGTGTTGTTTGCTTGTTTGTTTTTGGGTTTTGTTGTTTTGATGGTTTTTTGTTGTTTTCCTGGCTGCTTTCAAGGTGGTTAGATAAGACACTTGTTCCCTTGCACGGGAGCAACGTTGTGCAAGGGGGGGAAGTATTTCAGAATTTCCTAACCTTATTTGAAGTACTGCATTTGTTGGAACAAACAGAGTTCTAATTTTCATACACTGTTGAGCCTTTGATGTATTCATCTGTATTTTCATGCTTTGACAGTTAAAATTTTAAATTTTTTTTTTTTTTTGGAAGTTGTTCTTCCAGACAAGAGGATTCTAGAGTAACAGGTTTTATCTGTTGTTGGTTTTGTATTGGGGTTTGGTGGTTTTTTCCGTTTTGCAGCTTTAGTTGTCTAAATTGATGGCTTGACATATCATTCTTAAATAGCTCAGCAAGATGTAATTACATTTCTTCAGTCATAATCTTTTATATTCATTTTTCTTTGGATACTTGCTGTTAGTGAATGTTGGTAAGAAACGGAATTCCTAATAATTTTTTTCTGCTCTTTGCTCTCTTTGTATTGAATAATAATTGTTGGTAGCTATATAGAAATAATTTAATTTGTTTTTCTCGAGTCTCAGTGAACACTGTAGCCTTATGAAGCTTATTCAGAAGTCTATTCAAGCTTAATAAATTCTATCTAACTCTGCTGCTCTCCTTTCGTCAACAATCTGACTTCATTTTATTGGTGGCTAAAGGGTTTTTACTTTTGCCTTTATTTGTAGCTTCAAACTTCATAATGAAAGAATACGTTTTCACTAACAATAAATGGAAATTTATAACAATAAGTGGAATCCTTTTGGTTGGTCTCTCACTCCTGTAAGTGGATATTAACTGTCTGTAGACCGCACATCTCACTGCCATTTTATTTTTTTAAGGAGTATTCTCTTGCACCAGACTGACGGCTTATATCACTTAAATCATATTGCTTTCAAATAACAAAATAAAATTGAGTATTCGTTTCTGAGACATAAACAAGCAGTGGATTGAGAATATCCAAAAATATGTGTTTAACCTCAGCAGGCTAATAAAGAGATATTTGTAGGTGTTGATAGATGTTGACGTGAAAAATAGTGATGACAGGGGGAAAACGGGGGTGACAGCTATTTCCCAGTAAAGATAACTTTTTGGATAGCTGGGGGGAGCAAGGGGGCAGGGGACAGAAGTTCTTGATTTTGAAATTACCCTTGGGCAGGGGCAGAATAAATCATGGTTTTATGCATGCAATGTCAGTCTTATGACTAGCGATACCCCTGTGAGCCCCCACTCAAACAGGAGGAGAATAAACTTTTGTTCTTGATGAAAATCCGACTCATGAGCACTCTAAGGGTATGTGCAAGAAGTATGAAGAACAGCGCACACACTTTAAAAAAATAACAATACATTATTGAGTAGGTTGAAAACAAGTGTTAATGTGCTTTGCAGATGCTCTGAGCCAATTGCACATAAGCCAGCTGGAAGTCACTTAACGACCTCGGTAGGGTATTGATTGCGATGTTGTATCCTGCCCAGATGGAAAGGAAACGCAGTACCTCGGTATCACGCCGACGCAACGGAGTAACTTCCATCCAGAAACTGCTCACTTCCAGCTGGGCATGGGGAAAGGCGCAGAAGGTACAAAAATGAAAACAAAAACTGGAAGCCTGTTGTACAGACCTTAGTTAAACATCCAGGATATGACAGTACCAGCTGAATGAAGTTTCATGGTAATTTTCTTTGCTTTTCTGATGGCAAAATTTGAGTTTTAAAACAAGGATACTCCTGGTTTTGAAAGATGTTCTTGCTGTATTCAGCAGTCGTCTTAGTTTTATGTTAAATTTTTACTCTATCAGAAGAAATCTGAAGTAAAAAGACACTTAAAACTGAAAAACTGTATATTAAAAAAAAGGGATGTAGTCTTCTTTTGTCCCTCCAGGCTTTTTCTTCTTTTACCTCCAAAAGGAAGAGCCAGCAGTGTGTCTTTGTGGCCAAGAAGGACAATAGTATCCCAGGGTGCATTAAAAAGAGTGTGTCCAGCAGGTGGAGGGAGGTCATCCTACCTCTCTACTCTGCCCTGGTGAGGCCACAGCTGGAGTCCTGTGTCCAGTACTGGGTTCCCCAGCTCAGGAAAGACAGGGAACTGCTGGAGAGGGTCCAGCAGAGGGCTGAGAAAATGATCAAGGGGCTGGAGCCCCTCTCTCAGGAAAGACTGAGACCTGGGGCTGTTCAGCCTGGAGAAGAGCAGACGGAGAGGGGATTTCATCAATGCTGCTCAATATCTAAAGGGCGTGTGGCAAGAGGATGGGGACAGGCTCTTTTTAGTGGTGCCCAGTGACAGGAAAAGGGGCAATGGGCGTAAACTGGAACATGGGAAATTCCATCTGAACAAGAGGAGGAACTTCTTTACTTTGAGGGAGACAGAGCACTGGAACAGGCTGCCTGGAGAGGCGTTGAAGTCTCCTTCTCTGGAGATATTCCAAGCCCACCTGGACACCATCCTGTGCAACCTGCTCTGGGTGACCCTTCTCTGGCAGGGAGTTGTACTAGATGATCTCCAGAGGGCTGTGCCAACCTTTGCCAGTCTGTGATTCTGTGGGGGGGAAAAAAAAAGAGCCATACATTGTTAGCATTGTCAAATCATGATGTTTCTGGTTTGTTTTTGTTTAAAAGGATGCTTAAATCTTGTGTTCGCAAATATTGCCTACTATAGACTGCAAGGTTCTTATAGCTTGTTCTGCTTTATCTAGTACATAATGTAAAATACTTTAAACTAGAGTTGCTCAAAAAATATTCATATTAAATTTTGATGGATTTTTTTTTTTCATTTAATGAAAAACTGTTTATAGAGGCTTGGAGAAGTATCCAAAAGAAAACTGCTTCAAAAGCTTATTTCTGAATGCAAGATGAGTTCAAAGTTTTAAATCTCTTGAGTTTAGATTGTTTCGGTTTGTTTACTGAATGATTTTGTAAGTTGTCTGAAGTGGTCTGAAAGAGTTGTCCATTTTACCTACAATATTTTGTATCTTATGGTTTCAGATCATCCAGTGAAAGGAACCAGATAAATGAGAATGAAATAGTCTACAGAGTCTAGCTTTGGACTAACAGGGGCTTTGTGTCTTACTCTAGAACTCTAGTTTGATTAATTAATACCTGAATTGTTTGAATCTATATGTGCATGTATTTACTTCAAAAACTTACTGCCTTTTCTGTCTTTTGTTGTGGCGCAGATGTAAGTAATAAATTCTAAAGCTCTCCCCACTTAAACGACCTGTAGTTACTACTGAGTGCAGCAAGTTTGGTGCTTTTTCTATCCGAACTCTTTTTATCTTGTTTCTGACTTTTCTCAGCTATTGAGCTGTTCTGTGTCCCGGAACTTGCCACTTCCATTTCTTCTGGGCGTCTCGCTTGCTCAGTGATTTATTGATTTAGCACTGACTCATGTTGCAAACGGCAAATGATGATTTTGTGGGGTCTACCAGACTTTGACAGCTCCCTTTGCTTGGTAGCTCATTACTTTATGTATTTTTATCCAGAGTGTGTTTACTACTTAGTTACATTTCTTGTTCATGCGCTTATCATACCTTCTGACCCATGTTATTTACATCTGATATAGAATCATAAAATCATACAATCACTTGGATTGGAAGAGACCTTCAAGATCATCCAGTCCAACCATAAACCTATGCCAAAAACCCACCCCTAACCCATGTCCCTCAGCACCACGTCTGCCCGGCTTTGAAATACCTCCAGGGACGGCCATTCCACCACCTCCCTGGGCAGCCTGTTCCAATGCCTGAGAACCCTTTCCATAAAGAAGTTTTTCCTAATATCCAACCTAAACCTGCCCTGGCACAACTTGAGGCCATTTCCTCTTGTCCTGTGGCTTGTTCCTTGGGAGAAGAGATTGACCCCCATATACTTCCAGGCTTTACCTGGTTATACAGTAAAGTCACACACCTTGGCATGTCTGTCACTCCTCGGGCTGGTCACAGCCCTTCCTAACCTGCCTCAACCAGTTCCAGTCCTGACTGAACCTCTGCGATGCTCCTCTTGGGCAGTGGCCATGTCTATGGAAAGATCTCAGCAGTTTTCTGGGGAAACCAAAGCACTGGCGGTTTTATGCTGGGTAATTTTCTTTGTTTATTTCAACATTGAAGGTTTTGCTCAGAACGTGATTGTTTTCCCACCGAGATGCGTGGTAATGATCAATGCAGGCAGCGTGGTGCTGGAAGGAAAATGTTTGTTTTCCTCCTACCTTTTTTTGTTTTCTACGGCTGTCCTTGAAGGAGGAGTGGGAAGGCAGGGAAGCTCTGGCTGTGAGCCGTTGTTTCCAGCTGCGGCTGCTCGCAGCTTCCGACAAACCTGGGTTGAGCCAAAATCGTGCGCTGCAGGTGATTGCAGCAGCTTCCACATGACATAGCACGGTTGCCTTGAAAGAAATGTGTGTTTATAAGCGCGTACTGCTGGGACCGGAATTTGTAATGCTATTAGTCAGCTTCTGGGTGTTTCACTGTGTGAATGAGTAGACTTGAAATTACAGCACAGCATTTACCTGTATTTTTGGACAATGAAACAAAATAATTTACCAGAACGTTACCATTTTAGACCATTGGTCCTGCGTCTGAGTAAAATAAGCCTTCAAGAACGCTTGGCGGGGGCAGGCAATCAGCAGTTTGAAAACCAGAAAGGAATGTGGACCAAGAGGTCGTCTTCTCCTACATGTTGAATGTACTAATAAATTCTTGTACTACTTGGTTTAGGTAAATCAGGGCTCCGCGCTGACAAGAGCCTGTACGCTGAGGCAGCCAAGTCAGGTTTCAAACAGTTTCTTATAACGTGTTGGTGAAGGAAGGATGTTTATGTTCTGGAGGACACCTATATCTATATATATCTAAATAAAATTTGTGTTGGTTACTGAGCGTGTGTGTAGGTGTTACCTATGCGTCGTGTCAGTCATTACTTGTCGATTTTCACGTCTATGGATAACGAGTCTCTGTGTGCATCTTATTTGTAGCAATTAAGTCTTGGAAGTGAAAGAGTTTTGGGGTTTGTGTTGGTTCGTTGGGTTTTTTTATTGTAGTTGTATGTTGGTGGGGTTGGTTTTTTGGGGGTTTTGTCTTGTTTTGATTTTTTTAAATAAAAGCAAGCTGGTGGCAGGCATCCCTAGGGATAGATATGACGGCTTGTTGCTGCCTGGTTCCAGGCCTGAAGGTATTTCCAGGCGATATGCTGGCAGAAACAGGATCTCCAAAGAAGTGGAGAGAAACTAAAACCGGTGGATGCAGCAGGGCCACTATCAGACAAAATAATCTCACTTGGGCTAATCTAGACGTTACTATTTTGACAGACCTGTAATCAGGGACTGGAATAACAAATCAGATGAGCAGAAACTATATGGTTAAGAAGGAGAAAACATTCTAACTTCAGGACATAAATTAGTGGTTATTAATCATTAGCCACAGCAGAGAATAAATAGCGAACCTGCTAATGGCTTAATCTGTTTTTAAAATGAACTGGTTTAGGGAATAGTAGAGTTTTAAGTCTTTTTGCATTGGAAGTAATGGAATGTTAATTCTAAAAACCTTTTCCGATATTGTATATAGATATCATTGCTAAACATGGATTGTCGTGACAAAGACAACTTCCTTGTAAAATATCCAAGTTATAAGCTCAAGGTGACACTTTAAGGGTAAATTGAGTTGTATGGCACTGATGGAATATTTTGGGACAGACAAATACATTTGCTCTGCAAAACAGTTTCCAGCTGTAGCAAAAATGTTCCAGGTGATATCAATGAATGTTTTCAAGGGAAAAGCACTCCAGATATTTCTATGGCAATGTGATATCTGAAAAGATGAATCTTTACAAGGCTTCTTCTGGATATATATGGCCATAGTGGTGAAAGTGGCCGCTGTCCTCCCTCGCTTTCCTGCGTATCTCATTGGAATATATAAGTTTTTTAAAATTTCAGTGATGCTATATTGCCCTCACCGTATAATGAGCATAAAGGACTTGGATGTAAATAGTCTCTCATAAATAAAAAATGGAGCGAATGGAGTAAGAAATCAACTTTCAGAGTATTTTTTTCCAGAAAAGCTGAGTTAGATGGAAGTCAGTTAGTCCCTTAAAAACCAATGAAGGGATGTTTGAGGGAATCACAACCTGAACATCCCTAGTACGTGCCAACAGCTTATTAAGAGAAAGAGGGCTCAGATGCCCTTGGCAAAGCAGAAAGAGATTGATTCACAGTATAGTAACATGTTCTGAATAACTGTCACTTATTTGTCTGAATTCTCAGCTTTCAAAAGCCACCAAATTTGGGTTCTGCCCCAGAATGAATGCTGATTATTTAATCTGAACCTTTTCAGTTGTCGGTCCCTCTCTGCCTGGTGGTTGTCGGAAGAGCAGAAACATGGGTAGGCCAGAAGGAGGAGCCACCAGCTTCATACATCAGAAGGTAGTTCTGATGCAAGAAAAACCACTTGAGAGGTGAAGCAACAGCTTCAGAGCTTGCTTCTGCGTTTCATTGTCTAAGAGCCTATTATGCATCTAGAAAGAATCCAATTTCTTAGGCTTTTGTGTATAGAGTAGTGAATTTCATTCTTTATCATGAAATATGCATATGTTTTGATTTACCCTATGGACCAAAACGCTGGACTTGAAATGAGTATTTGACCCAAATCTTGTTAGCTAATGGAATCTGCTTTTCAACATTTTTTTCCCTTACTGGTAATAAATGTTTTAGAAATGGCTTGATATCAAATGACCATTATAAAACTGGTAAATTCTGTTTTAATTAAATTATATTTAATAACTTAAATTATATATATAACTTTTTAAATGTAAAACATAGAACTTGAGTGCTTTTTTGTAGGTCATACCTTTNCCCCCCTTCACTTAGGTGAATTTTTGTTTGAAATGTGTGATTCAGCAATGGGTTTTGCTGACACAAAGACAAAAATGGGATTATATTTATGCAAAATCATGTAGGCATAACTTTAAAAATGTGCTTCACATAAAATACCTCCTCAGAGTTTTTACCATCATGATAGACTAAACAGTCTGGGACCTTGAGGCTCTGAAGAAGAAGCTCTTGCTCTTCTGTGACAGTTATTCAAAACATAGCTTGAGGAGGCCAGCCTTCGCAGGCGGACAAGTAGACCATGACAGTTCTTCCCTGAGGTTTAAATATGCAGTACTGACATGAATACAAAATCCATTGTTATTGTTGTGTTAGTCTGCACGCTGACCTACTCTTAGATTAATGAACACCATCACAGCACTTTTATTTTGTACCTTAATTAAGTAACGATCTCCGGGGGCCAAGTGCTATATGTAAAACCACAGTTGGCCTCAATGGGAAGGAACAGTACGTATTTTTCTCAAGGCAGAAGAGATGACTAAAAAACAAAAGGAAGTAACTGAGACATGGGAACTTAAATTTAATCTTGGTCGGTACGCCATCCTCTCTTCTTCCATATCATTCTTGCCCTGAATGCCTTTTCAGCAAGGATTGTTAGAGGAAAACATAATGACAATTTGAGGCTGCTGTGCTCTGCGAAACTGACTAACAGGGTCAGCCTTAATTTGCTACTGCTGGTGGAGTAGACCATCTCTGGCCAATAGTCACAGGGCTTCTTCAGATGAGAAGCTTTTGAGGGTTGATGCTTCCTGTAAATATTCCTGTTAACGTTTACAGCATAATGATTCTCAAAAATGCAGAAAGATTTGAGTGACTAGGGGAACTTTGACATTGTGTCCAATCTTTATATTGGTTTCTGACGTTTAATACTGTGATGCGTTAATATTGCAATAACATGGACTTTATGTAAAATATTTGAAAAAAATCATTATTTTCATCTATGGCTATATTTGAAATCATATGCAGGATATACTCCTCCAGTATTATGGAAATGTAATTATTTTAAATATTAGGGGAAAAAAAATTGAATTATACTCTCTGTTTCTGAAAATAAGTTTAGGCTCTGAAGGGTCCCTGACAGTGAATTTGTCCTGATGTATTTTCAATAAAATGTGTGTTTAATAATAGTGGCTACCTGGACAAGAGTAGTTACAGGAAAGAGGCCCAACATAGCTCAACGGGTATTGAATATTATCTTGCTGTCCGAAAGACTTTCTGTATACTTGTTGTTTCTACCACTCCATGAGGAGATCTAGCATAAGCGGGGAATCGAATGTTTTTTCTAGAATTAGTTACTATGATGATTACGATGAATACTCTAAAAACACTTGGAGTGGGCTTTTTTAAAAAAAAATCAAAATAAAATTATAGGAATCCGGAGGTTTTCTTGAAAACAAATCACGTTGAAAAGATTCAAGTATTTTGGAAAGTCTTCTAGCTTCCTGAAATGGGATATGAAAATAAACTTTTAGTTCAATTTTAATTTGAGCTTGTAAACTTCTGGCTTTTAGTCATTTTCATTTTAATTTGTTTCATTCTTTATTAGTCATATTATAAAGTATAATTTTATATGTAGTCTTTAAAAATTGAGTTCTTAGCAAATTCATATATTTTCACAACTTTAAAATGCCAGATAATTTAAAGTAAATGAAAAATTTTGAGACCTCTGGCATGGTTTAACCCCAGTGGGCAGCTGAGCCCCAGGCAGTTGCGCTCTCGCTTTCCCCCAGTGGGATGGGGAAGAGAATCAGAAGGGTAAAAGTGAGGCAAATTATGGGTTTTGAGGTAAAGACAGTTTAGTCAGTAAAGAAAAAGCCACGCACGCAAGTGAAGCAAGATAAGGAATTTATGCCCTACTTCCCATCAGCAGGCAGGAGTTCAGCCATCTCCAGGACAGCAGGGCTTCGTTATGTGTAACAGTTATTGGGGAAAAAAAATGCTTTAATTCTGAATGACCCCTTCTTCTTTCTTCCCTGCATCTTTCATTGCTAAGCACAAACATCCTATGGTGTGGGATACCCCTTTGGCCAGTTGGGATCAGCCATCCCAGCTGTGTCCTCTCACAGCTTCTTGTGCACCCCCAGCCCACGTGCTGGTGGGATGGGGTGAGGAGCAGAAAAGGCCTTTGCACTGTAGAATCATAGAATCACTTGGGTTGGAAGAGACCTTCAAGATCATTGAGTTCAACCATAAACCTCTGCCAAAAAACCACCCCTAACTCATGTCCCTCAGCACCACGTCCACCCGTCTTTTAAATACCTCCAGGGACAGCGACTCCACCACCTCCCTGGGCAGCCTCTTCCAATGCTTGAGAACCCTTTGGGTAAAGAAGTTTTTCCTAATATCCAACCTAAACCTGCCCGGGGGGAACTTGAGGCCGTTTCCTTTTGTCCTGTCGCTTGTTACTTAGGAGAGGAAGTTGACCCCCCCCCTGGCTACAACCTCCTTTCAGGGAGTTGTAGAGAGTGAGGTGGTCTCCCCTCAACCTTCTCTTCTCCAGGCTAAACAATCCCAACTCCCTCAGCCGCTCCTCATAAGACTTGTTCTCCAGACCCCTCCCCAGCTCCGTTGCCCTTCTCTGGACACGCTCCAGCCCCTCAATGTCCCTCCGATACTGCGGTGCCCAAAACTGAACCCAGCACTCGAGCTGCGGCCTCACCGGTGCTGAGTACAGGGGCACCATCACTGCCCTGCTCCTGCTGGTCACACCATTCTTGATACAGGCCAAGACGCCATTGGCCTTGTTGGCCACCTGGGCACACGCTGGCTCATGTTCAGCCGTGTCGCCGAGGAGTTGGACCCCTATGTAAGCACTGCTCCACAATAACTAAAACATCTTTGTCTTATCAACATTGTTTGGTCACAAATCCACAAGGTACCCGCCACACAAGCTATTATGAAGAAAACTAACTCTGTCCTACCCAGAACCAGGGTATGTAAAGTGAGAAGGCTAAAAATGTCACAGAACACTAAGTAGCATCTTGGCATCTTTTAATTTTAAATATTGGTCCATAAAAAGGACCTTTCCTAAAACATCCCTTTGTTACCAACATTGTTTGGTCACAAATCTAAAACGTAGCCCCATACAAGCCACGAAGTTGGAAGAAAATTAACTCCATTCTGGACAAAACCAGTGTAGATCTCCTATCACTTTCAGTTTTTTCCACAAGTAGAGTGTGATGATTTTCATCTGCTTTTTGAAGCCATAATGGTTTTAGCGACAGTTTCTCATTTTTCTGACTCCTAGACAGGAATAAAAAACAGTCCTGAGCTCTTCCACTTTTTTTCTTGCCTGAGGGTATGTTACTGAGAGTTGTAGCTCCTATTTTCACAAAAACATGTATTTATGCCAGCAGTTTGAAAGGCCTGTGGTCATCTAGTCACTGGCTGAACAGTGACAAAACTGAGATACATTTGGCACAAAACGTAAAGGATTTCCAAAGATAGGTGTGTCTTTTTGCAACAAGAGGCCTAAGAAAAGGAATTGGAACTACTCTACTGGCCTTGTTGGCCCCGTTCTGTTGGTGGGATGGGTTTTTGACAACTCATTCAGACTCGCTCACGTGTGAAGTTCTCTTCAGCACCTTGAGCGATCCATAGTCTCACTTGAAAAGTGTTCCCTGCTCAGCAGATTTGCCAACGCACGTTCACATCTCGCCCACGGAGTCACGGGGGCACTCGCAGTATTTTGCAGCCCATGGGAGCATACCCAATTGTCACATGAATAACTTATTTATGCGCATAAAAATAGAACTATTTCTCCTTAGCCATGAGATTTCATGCTTTTTTTCGCTGCTCCTGGCTGCCGTCAGGAGCTCTTTGCCTGTTTTTGCAAGTAGGCGATGTATATTCAGTTTGCTGCTGTGTCACTCGCACAAACCCAGGCAGCTCATCCAAAAAACTGTTAGTACTTTTTCTAGCTGTACTGCAAACTCAGGAGACGGTTATCTTACGGAATATAGTAAAAGGGAAAAAAATTGGATTGATATGTTTGTAGTATTTTGGTAGAGACTGAGTAAAATATATTAATTTTGATATTTTACATACCAAATGGTACTTGGCTGATATTCTTTCCTCTCACTGTAAGAGAAGGCAAGAAACCACATACGTAGTAAATATGAGAGAAGATGAAGAAGAGTTGTGAAAGGAAACACAGGGACCGTGCATTAAAACAGCACCAATTTAAAAGCAAGCTGCAAAATGTACCTTGGGGAATGTGTCTGTCCATGGGTCCACAGCAGATCGTTACCACTCGGGAGAAAGCTCTCAGAATGCTGTTATAGTTCTGTTTAAAACCAAACTTAAAGCTCAGTAGCTACTGAGTAACAAAATTGAATGAAGTTTTTAAAAGGGGGAAAAAAAGGAAGATAATTTTGTCAGTTGGACCCCCTATAAAGTCTCCTCCCTCATCTCAGAACGGACGTAGAGAAAAGGGAAAAGCTTCTGAGAAGCACAGCAAGGATGGACAAAAAGGCCTTGGAACAACTTCTGTATGAAGAACAACTTTCAGATTGCAGTCTTCAGAATTAGATGAGGGGAAAATAAACTAGTGGTCAAAAGAAAAAAAAAAAAACGTAAGCTGGAGCGGAAGGCTAGAAAAAGCTATTCATCATCTCTTCTGTACAAACCAGATGTTGAGGCGTCACATTAAGGTAACAGGAGACAGGTTCAAAGGAAGTCATGAAGCCATTTCACATTATTGTGAAATTCCTTGTTAAAGTTTATTGTGGATGGGAAGTTTGCATGAGCTTCAAGAGGAGAGAGAATAACTGCTAGGAAAATGTATTCACTGAGTGTGCCAGACACATACAAATCCCCTCTGTTTCCGAAATAAGTGAAGGATGAGAGGGCACTCAAAGCACCATTATCTCATTCTTCACCCTTAAGCATCCACTTTTTGGATGCTGTCAGAGAAAAAATACTGAGCTTAACATACTTTTAGTCTACCTTACGGCAGCTTTTGTTGTCTTAGTCTTTTATGTTAAAATATGTGGGTAAAATTGAGGGTTTGTTTTGGTTTTTTTGAGAAAGGTGGAAAACACTCTTATAGTGTCTTAAGAGTTACAACATCATAATAAAGGAAAGGGTGATTTGGGAGAAGACCACAAAATCTTAGTTTGAGGCCTTATAGACACAAGATTAGTCTAGTTTCTATTATTGCCACTACTAAAATCTTACAAAAATACATGATTATTTTCATGATGATTTTGTGGAATATCTTTTTTTAAAGAAGTTATTTTTTTAAAACAGCCTCCCTTTCTTATTTCTTCAAATAAATACCTTTGAATGAAAAAAACCAAAAACCACAAAAACCCAACGAGAACAAAGAAACTTAACAAAATGCAAAAACTCAACCCAAACAACCCAGCCACCCACAAAGAGGCAGGTTTGGCTCAGACAGAATGCTATTTTTCAGTGACTTTAATAGAGCACTTTGTTCTGGAAGCGTTGACATTGACTGTGGCGGGAGACAGCACAGGGCTATTAAGAATCTCTATTGCTCTTTAAATCACTGATTACTTTTCCTGAAACTGCTAACGATACTCAAACTGTTCAGCCGGTGCTTTTGAACCGCGTAGATGATGAAGTTCCTCTGCCAATGTCACTGTTGTTTTGCGTGGCCTGGTGGGCACACGTGTTTTCTCAGGATGGTTGGATTTTATGGTTGGACTCGATGATCTTGAAGGTCTCTTCCAACCCAAGTGATTCGATTCGATTCTATTCTGTTCTAGGATGGACAGCGCTGTGTTTGCAATCGGCGACATCCTAGGGCTGGAGTAGCGTGGTGGGATCCAAGTGCCTGCAAGGCCAGCAATAAAGTTTGTAAAGAAAGATTTGCTGGGGCTGTGGGATGATCTGAAGGGCTTGTAAGCATAGCATGAGGGCTGATGGCTTCAAACTGGAAGGGGGGAGAGTTAGGAGAGATCTCAGAAAGAAATTCTTGACTGTAAGGTTGGTGAGACCCAGGTTGCCCATGGAAGTTGTGGAGACCCCATCCCTGGAGGTGTTCAAGGCCAGATTGGACGGGGCTTGGAGCGACCTGGTCTAGTGCGAGGTGCCCCTGCCCAGGGCAGGGGGGTTGGAACCACATGATCATTAAGATTCCTTCCAACCTAAACCATTCTATGATGTGAAACCAGGAAAAGCAGTGGGTGTTGCAGCGTTGGGTGAAGAAAAGGGAGCCTGGGAAATTTCGGTTGAGGGGTGTTAGTGTTGAGCATAGGATGCAAAGAAATGGAGGGGGAGTGGATAAGGACGAAGAAGTGCAGGATGTTTCCCCTCTGCTGACCAGTAGGATCTTACATGTCCTGAGTCAGGCTAAACCTTGCCGGTTGTAGGAGCTGGAAAAGAAGGATGACTAATTTCACCTGTTGCAGAAATAAGAAAAATGTGTTTGGCCTCAGAACGATAAAATTAGAACTGAAGATAGCGGTGGTATTTTTCAGCCCCAAACACTGGTGTAAGGATGGAAATTACGACGAGTGTATTGTTTAGCTAGTAGAAGCTAACTAGATGGACATCTAATTGTGCATTTTAGGTCATAATGTTAATCGTTATCAAAACCAGAGAACATTAAAAATTCATAGACAACAAAGGAAACTATTAAATTCTCTGTCAGTGAGGGAAGCAAGGTTCCCTATCAAATATCCTAGCACTTTTATATTTATGGAAAACTCGTTTTGTGCATGGAGTGCCTTGAGAGGGTTGGTTGGCCTTTGAGGGTGCAATTTTCTGGTGGTTTTGCATTATTAAACCATCTGGTACAACCCAGCTGCTAACAGCTGAACAGAACAAATTTCTTGGGGTTTATAAATTCTGAAATGGATAATTGTTCTCAAAATGTGCTAGGCTGGCACAGTTAGTGTGAGAGAGGAGACATTTTACAATGACTGACTCTCAAAACTCAGAAACTCTGTAGTCCCTTCTAGTCTGTTTATTCTTTTGCTTTCATTGTAAAACAGTTTTTTAAACGGATGCTGCTGTTGGAATCTGTGTTTCATCAGAATTGCTCTCATTACCAAGCACACAAATAGTCTTTGAAATAGGAGTCAGAATATCTGCCCAAAATACCTACTTCTATAAAAGAATTCTGTGTGACACACTGAAGATGCGGTATGCCGACCTTGATATTTATGAAACGACTATGAAGTCCTCATAATACAAATTAGTACTTATTGCAGTTAATAATATAATTATTGCAGTCACTGGGTCATGCAATAGTATAGACAGAAACTTGAGCATATGAGCTGACTCCCTGAAACTTCTAGCGCTCGAGCTCCGACTCATCCAGGTTCGCTGTTATGCTGGTGCTTGCTGGGAGCAATTGCTTGTAAATTGCCTCCTGGGCAGTTTCTGGGAGTTGTGTTTTCCTACAGCAGTGTTTGGTAGCCAGCTTATCGCTCGTGAATGCGCTTGGCTGGATTCGCTGTGGGTTGTTAAGCCACTTTACTTTTTCACTGCCTACCAGCGAAATTGTTTCAAGCAGCTATAAATGGAATTCTGGTAACTGTACTTCCTCTGCTGGTTTTCATCAATTACGTGAAAACGTGAGAGCCTGATTACTATGTTTCCTACTTTTTAATTTATTTATTCTAGTCACCATTTCCATTATGAATGCTTAAGTAAAGATTTGTCCCTTTTGAAGTTATGTGTTTCATTCTCCGCTCCATTGCTATTTCAAGATGTAGTTTTATGTGAAGCTCAGTCCTTGAACGTTGATAAGAACTTTGCTGAGGTTTTATGGCACAGAATAAAGAAAATCTTACTTCTTGGAACTTGGATGACATCATTTTAGTGAAGGTGGTACATCTAGGGACTATCTACATGTACTATAAAGAAAAAACAGTTTACATTTTTTACTTCATGCTAGAAATAGACTTGCGCTGTATGTAATGGCAAGTCCTCAAACACGTAGAGAATGAAGTGCAACACCTCACAGTAGAATAGAATCATAGAACAGTTTAGGTTTGAAGGGATATTAAAGACCATCTAGACCACCTCCTTCCCCTGGCAGGGACACCTCCCACTAGACCGGGTTGCTCCAAGCCCTGTCCAACCTGGCCTTGAACCTCCAGGGACGGGGCAGCCACAGTTTCTCGGGGCAACCTGGGCCAGGGTCTCACCAACAAGTAGGTCCAACACGCATGTTTGACCTCTGCTACCAGGCATCACATGCAAATGTTCCTTTACTCCTGGGGCATCCACCTCCAGCCTCAAGAGACACTGTTTTTTACATAGTCAGGCCTTTAAACAGGCAATATATAAATATTTGGATTTTTATTGCTAAGAAGGTGGGTGATGTGTATGCAGCAAAGTGGTTGGAAATGAAAAACGTCTGAGAGTTGTGCGTTCAACATTTCAAGAATTGTAGCGACTTTTTAGCGAGTTTTGGTCAAATTCACACTGGCAAGTTCAGAAATGCAAGGTTTGATTTGGAAGGAATCTCTGGTGTGGTGTGTGGGGTTTTTTTTCTTTGTTTGGGTTTGGTTTTATTTTTTAAGAGATTTGATTCAAAGGAATTTTGATTTGAACACGGAACGGTTTCTTTCAAATCTTTTAGCAAAGTATGAATGTGAACTTGTGGGGGACTGTCTTTTCTGGAGGAAATCTAAAGGTGGTAGGCTGTGGTATTTCTAGTCAACTACTACTGGATAAAGTTTGCTGGTTTAGAAATAAATTACGAAAAGGTCCCTGGAAAATCATCAATTATTTGAGTTCATAATGTATTTGAAATTGGGAAAGAACTTTGGACATCCAACCTATTCTAACATGGTTCTAGATCTTTATGGGCCAGTTTATGTTATTTTCATAATTTTATACCTCTTTTTATCTTCTGGGTAATAAGGAAAAATTATTTAACGTAAATATTTTTAAGACTAGGAAAAAATAATAAAATTTTTTCTTTGTGACAGTTGTGCAATTGCTCGGTGTGTGATGATTTTAAATATTTCATAAGCATTACTTTTCTGTTTAGTTGTCAAGGCTTGGACCTGTTGTGTCCATTCATTGCTGGCAACCTACTTGAAACAGAATGTCAAACAGCTTCTTACAGTGTCCCAGAATGAGTCCTTAGGCTGGCTTAGTTCTAAGATTTGTGTACACAAAAGGAAATATGGAAAATCTTTTAATGGACAAGGTAACCTTCTGAAAGCATTGCCAAAAATTTTGAAATTATTCCTGTTATTTGGCTTTGTTTTGTTTTTTTTTTTTACTTATTAAGATTTTGCATGAGAGCATATGCTAACTTTTATGATCATGCTTCAAAATTTCTTTAGTTTCCATAGAAGATCCTTAGTATGCTGTTTTATTCTAGTTAAAAAAAATGCAGCTTTATTCTCTAGGCAGTATAATTTGTTTTCCATGAGTTACAATCCCCTTCACAAAATCTAATAACTCCTATAACAAACATTGATCTACTATGCCATGAAAAGAAATAACTTTTCTAAGGTGTATTAAAACTCTTGTTTTGACACCACTGTTTACTAATAAATCATACCAGAACCCCCTGTTTGAGTTTTGACATAGTTTACAAATATTATATTTTACTTGAATAGATTTCATGAGAAATGTTTGCCTATTTGAGAAAATGCATTTTACTTTATGCAAAAAGTTTAAATGTAGATGTCTACATTGTTGACGGAAAATATTCACAAACGGTAGCAAGTGAATACACCTTGGTATTATGCAGCGCACTGAAGAATTATTTTTTCTGCCAAGATTTTTGGTGAACGCCAAGATTTTTGGTGAACGCCAAGATTTTTGAAATCTTCATCGATGAGTTTCCTTATTCTGTTTGTGCGTTGGTTGTTTGGGTGTTTAGTTGTCGGGGTTTTTTACACTTTATTGTAAATTTAGCTCAGAATTACCGTTTTCTATGAACTGATTTTTTTGTTGTGGGGTTGGTTTTTTTGTTTGGTTGGTTTTTTTGTTTGTTTAAAGAGAGCTTAACAGCTTCACAGGGAACTCGGTCAGGTGGGACCATCCCTCTTGAGACTGATTAATGCAAGCTGATGTTATTTTCAGGTTACTGTATCTGATCTTTGGCATGGTGATATATGTAATCTATTTAACTGTTCCAGCTGCGCAGAGACTAGAATAAATGAATATGCCTTTGTAGGGCTGACAAATACTTAAACAAATTTTTTTAATTTATTTAGCTTGCCAAGGTAAATTTAGAAAATAAATTTTTATTCCCCTTCAAAGTAATCAAAACACATTGAGAAGCTCAGAACTAATTATGTCTATCTATTATACTTATGTACATATTATATATGTGTATATATTGAAAAAAAAATAACATGTAGGAATATCCTGAAGTTCCATGGCTACATGAAGAAATTTTCATGTCTGGAGGCATTGCAGGTATTTAAATTATGCCAATGTCTTCTTTTAATTCTCACCTCTGCCAGGGTACTTCCATGTTTTACAGAAAATAGACCACTGTGCGTTAAGAGGCAGGTAGGAGATAACATCGTGTCTCAGAAAAGACTTGATTTAAAATAAATCAAAGAGGAAAAAAAGACTGTCAAGGGGTGTTTTTTCAGCATGTCTTACTGACGTGACTACTGGATTATTTTTTTTTAAAGAACATGTATAAAAGATGCATAATGTGTCTACCCGGATTTAAATTTTTTTGCCTTAGTTCATAGAAGGTAAGGAAAAAGACTTTTAAAGGTGAAATATCCTCCACAAGCAAAATAGAGAGAAGTATTTTGGCTGATGATGAAGTTCCATCTGTGCCATATTTGGTACTCAACTAACAATTCATAAAATGTGAGCACAATATAAGTAGAATTGGCTCATCCTGACTGAAAGTACTATGAAATAACTTGCGTGTTATTGCATAAGTTAGGTATGTTTTGTTGGCTTCTGTGCTGTCACAGGCTCAGGATGACTCCACGCTCCTGTTTTCTGTATTAGCCAGGAAAGGTGGTTAGATCCATGTCGCAGCCTTTGTGAGACTGAGCTATTTAATGGAAAACATGAGGAAACAATGAAAGCCAATTTGTGTTCAGAAAGAAAAATTACAGTAATTCATATAATACTGACAATTGTCTTTCTCTAATTACGTGCAAATGTAGACTGCTAAAATAAAATATAAAAAAAACAGCTGAGCTACAAGTACAAATTAGTGGTCGGATTCCAAAGAGGTAGTTCTCCCCCGGTGCTTACATGTCTTTTATTTGTTTAAACTTCGGCAGCTTGAAAAGTCATTGAATGAGTGACTGGAATAAGTATTCTTGGAAAAGTGGAGAAAAAGAAATAAAGGAATATTTTAAATAAAAACCAACTTCTACCTTTAAATGCTTCTTTACCTACGTTCACGGGTCTATTTGCCTTGTGAATCTACTAGATTTCAGTTCTGTGCCTTACACCAGCAGGGTCCTTGTGCTCCAGGCAAGTCCTGAGACTCGTCTCCTTTTTCTTAGATATGCTGTATATTGTTTCATAATCTGTGAGGTTTTTATGTTTTTTTTTTTAATAAATGTTTGGTTGCCGCACATTTGTAGATAAATCCATCCTCTAGTAAGAAGTGTTACTGCTGTATGTTTGCGTACAGGGCTAGTGTTCTTGATTAGGGTATTATGCAATGTGTTTTCATTAAAGATGCTTCGATTTTCAGCAACACCTAAGTACCTGCACTCATGTAGAACAAAGGTATAGAAGAAAGTCTTCTACTGCAGTAATTGGCATCAATGCCTTGAAAGATTGTGGGTTTTTTGTGTTCTGATGTGGCTGTCCTGCAAAATTATAGAAGTTAACCTCCTTTACTAAGGAGCTCATTCAGAGAAACCAGGCTTGTACAGAAGTGACTGTATGAAATGCCTTTTGTTATTTAAATTAAACACCCATTTTTAAGGCTTGTTGGCATAAAAAGAATGAAATGTTGTTATTTCCTTTAGAATCTGTATTACCATCCCTAAATTGCTGTTGGACCTTTTTTGAGTATTTCCCCTGCCTGACCTGACAATTTTGCTTTAGTTCTTTGCAAGACAAGCTAGAAGATATTTTCATTGCTAAATTTTTCCAACTTTGAATGCATTTGGCCTATTTTTATTCTTCTACCTACCTTGCAGGCTTTTATTCTGATTTTCATAGGATCTAGCCTTTTTTACTCTTATCCTTCTCAAAGTTACCCGTTACCTGTAAGTTGGCCTGATAGAAATGTGATATAAAGCTGGCATTTTAGTCCTTTCTGTTAACTTAGGTTTCTAAGACTCCTTCTGCCATTCCAAGAGTATCAAACACCATGCTTAATATCCACACCATCATTATCACCTTAAGAAATTACCTATGCAGCTTGTTCAACTGGCATTTGTTTCCATGCATTTGTATTCACTAAATTTTTGCCAAAAGCTGTTTTCTGGACTTCTGCAGAGTGTCAGATACAGTCTAACTTTTGCAGACCTTAAAAGTTCTGAAACACAGCTTTTCATAACGCTGTGAAGGTGCCTATGGGACTACACCTGAGAGGTTAAAATTTGAAATGGTGAGGAAGATTTAGTTGGAAACGATGCATTGGTTTTGAAGTACTTTAGATAATTTAAAAAAAAAAATAAATTGTACTGGACAGCAAAGACTAGATTCATCTTATCTGACCAGTTCTGCCTAGAAAGTGGTCAGTCTCAGATTAGTTTCCACATTCCTCTCTTAGGCAACTGAGAAAGAAGCACTTCTGAAAAGTGGTTAATTGTACCGATTTTGGATGCTAGTTTTAGGATAAGAGTGAATCTTCATATGAAACTGCCCTTTTCTCCAGCTATGGTGAAATTCTGGTCAATTGCTACAGATAATCTAACTTTAAGATGACTAGTGGTGCACAGGGAGACCTGCACAGTTTGAAACTGTGGAGACAACCACCACCCCTGGAGGAATTTAAAAGACGTGTAGACATGCTGCTTAGGGACACGGCTTAGTGATGGGTTTGGTAGTGTTAGATTTATGGTTGGACTTGATGATCTTCAGGGTCTTTTCCATCCTAAACAATTCTGTGATTTATGTCGATCGCAGATAAATTAGATAGCTGAGTACAGCTGTTTTGTTGCACCTTATAGTAAGATGTGTTAAAAATACATGTCTATATGATTGCGGTAGAAAGGAAAATGTAGCAGGAAAAGGGGGAAATAGCAGAAGATACAGGACACTGGTTTAACTGTGTTTATTCCTATCAAGGCACAATTGTGCCTGAATTTAGACTCCTTAAGCTCTTTTGTTTTGTTTGTAACTAAGAGCTTCACTCACTTCAGAGACTGGAGCAAGGAAAGAAAGAGTCAGAAACAGTTGACCGTAAAAGCATCTTTGTTTAAACTGAAAAATCCTTTTGCCTAATAGTAGTTTAAAAACAACATTTCATGAAAGCTGACTGAGAAGGAGGCAAATGCCATTCAGATTCCTTGCCCTTTCCTGAACAATAGCCGTTCTGTGATGTTAAAACACACAGTAACAGCATGTTCCTTTCATTTTCCAGCAAGTCCTGGACACAATATTTAGAACTGGGCTGCTTACATGCATTGTTTAAAGAGCACCGACATGTTTTCCCGTTTGACACCCACTCAAAATGAGCACAGCCGATGCAGGAAATATGGAAATAGGTGATTTTGATATTTACGTAGGTCTCAGTTTGCTTGCAACAGTAGTAGTCAAGTTTTGTTCTGTGCTTATTTGTCTCAACTAAATATCACAGAATGTCAGAATAGTCGATGCTGGAAGGGACCTCTGGAGACTGCCTAGTCCCACCCCTGTGCCCAAAGCAGGGACAACTGGAGTGGTTTGGTCAGGGCTGTGCCCAGCTGCCTTCTGACTGTCTCCAAGGAGGGGGACTCAGCAACCTCTGTGGGCAACCTGTGCCAGCGTTTTACCACCCTCGCAGGAACAAGTTTTTTTCTAATGTTTAAATGGAATTTCCTGAATGTCAGTTCACCCATTTGGCATGGACGGAGTGATGCGCTTCCCTTGTAAGAGAGAAGTAGCGAAACATTTATTGGCATAAAATGGATTTAACAAAGTTTAATAGTAAATGTGACAGTGTTTTGAGAAGATTTGATGGCAAGGCACATTTGGTTATTTACTGCATGGAGGACAGGGTCAGACAGAGCTGTCAGGGAGACCCTCCCATGGAGTCGAGGTTCAGCAAGGACCCCCTGGCTTCCCAAACTCCTTCTCCAAGAGGAGTCTGCGTGTGGCTTGATCCAGTCCTAGTCCTAGACTTGGTCAACACTTTATGTCTAAAGGATTATACATGTGCAATCAATCCTTTATATCACTTAGCTAAGATTTCAAAGTTTAGCATGGTATTAGGCCCTGACCGAGGATCTGTTGTGGCAAGGAATCTCTGAACCTTAAGGGCGTCCCTACTCAAGGGGAGATCCTGGCGTGCTGCCCATTGCCGTGCAGGAGAGCTCCAAGGGCTTTTGGGTTGTTCACTACCTATAGAGTAAGATGAATGACCTGTACTCACATTCGCATACCAGCGAGACATCTAAGTCGCTATTCCAGACAGCGTTTGGCTATGTTGCCAGCCATTCCCAAAAGTCCAGGTGCAACCCATCACAACTCCCGCTGACAGTTGTGCCTTGAGCAGGAGCCGGGGTGGAGGCGGGGAGGGAGAGCACGCTGCCACACCATTGCTCTTGCCTCGTCTCTGGGAATCGCTGAGAAGAGTCTGGCTCGGTCTCCATCACCCCCCTGCAACAGGCATTCATACACACTGGTGCCATTCCCCCTGAGCTTCCTATTCTCCAGTCTCAGCCCTCCCGCTCTCTCCTCATACAAAAGATACTCCGGTTGCTTAATCAACTTCCTGGCTCTTCGCAGCGCATGATCCCATGTGGCTTTGTCTCTGTTGCACTGGGGAGTCCAGAACTGGACCCAGCATGGCGAACACATATCACCAGGGTTGAGCAGTGGGGAAGAACCGCTTCCCTCCACCTCTGATGTTCTGCCTGATGTATCCCAGGATTCTGCTGGCTTTCTTTGCCATAGGGGTGCGTTGCTGGCTAACTTCAAACTTGCTGTCTACAAGGACGCCCGGGTCTTTTTTTTGGAGCCAAGGCTCATCATCTATCCCTAAGCAGAGATCCTTGCTTTCCTTGCTGCTTTACCATGCCCAGGGAGACTTCTTGTCCTCTCTCTCCCAGCTTGTCGTTCCCAAAGAACCAGTATACGTCCATGGCAGAGCTCCATAGTGGTGAGCTGTCCCACCACGTCTCTGATCACAGCGCTGTAACTCAAGACTCTAGAGTAGTCTAAATTTGACAGAATAACAAAAGCAGAAATCCAGAGGAATTTCTGGATATCTAAATAGTTGTGTGTGATACGGGAAAGGTGCCAGCAGTAATTGCAAGAAGGAAAAACAAAACCATAATTGGGGAAAAATATAATTAAGGAAACTAATAAGTGTCTTCTTGCAATGTTGTTGGCTTAGCAGATCTTTCTCATGAATATCTAGAGGTTTCACTTTGTGACTTCAGAATCTTAAAATTGCAGTGGAGCAAATAGTATCCTACTATGTTGGTTAGAGTGTTTGTCTTAATTTTTATTCAAGATATGAGCAAAATTTGTAATGTATTGCCTGAATCTGCATGTTTGCACATGCAAATAAAGGAGGAGGAAAACAAAAGCGGAGGAAGGAAGGATACAACAAACAGGGGATACTGAATACGTGCAAAATGGTTTTACTAGATAGCAAAATTGTGGCAGTCATGTTCACCTTTTTCAGGTATATTTTTAAACAAATGTTTATGTTCAGATTTTTATGGATTGTATGATAACGTCTTGAACTTTTATTTGTGTTGATGTTTTACATGGGAACTTCTTATGGGGAAATAAAAATAGACCTTGTTGTTAGTTTGAAAAATTCTATACTGGTACTGGCTAATTTAGACACTTTCTGCCTACCTAAGCATGTTAAATTACAGTCTGTTTGCTACAGCTGGCAGTGTTTGGGAGTTATGTCCAATGCATTTTAGAATTCATGAAATACAAGAGGACATTGATCTTGCGATTCAATTCAGAAAGGCACTATTTTACTAAAAGTGAAAATTTTCAGAAATTAACTCTTGAAATTGAAGTTCAATCTGGTATCTGACTGAAAGAATTGTTTGGATATAGGTTTTTCTTGCACAACAATTTTCTTTAGAATTTTTTTTGGTATTAACAATGCTACATTAAAGCCGGAAGTAATATAGTTTGCTGAATATTGTGTTTTGCTTCCATAAATGAAAATAGTGCGTATTAGGGTTTCAGACTGTATTTGGCATTATTTGGAAACTTATGTTTAGAGGTTACTAATCGCATGTGCAAAATGTAGTGAAAAATGGTAGAGGTTACAGTTGCCATTACTAATAGCATGCTAATAAATATCTTTAGGTGTTTAATGTGTGGAGTCTCTGTAAATAAAAGACGGAAGATGGGCAGGAGTTGGAAATACTTAATTTTGTTGTAGTACAAAAGTGACAGTAAAATCGGATCTCCTTGTATCATAGAATCACCCAAGTTGGAAGGGACCTTTAAGATCATCGAGTCCAACCATCACCCAACACTGCCCACCCCACCCCTACCCCGTGTCCCTCAGCACCACGTCTGCCCGGCTGGGAAACACCTCCAGGGATGGCGACTCCACCACTGCCCTGGGCAGCCTTGTCCAATGCTTGATGACCCTTCCGGTGAAGTGGGCAAACTTTCATTTGAAGATATGACCTTGAAAGATCTCAAAGTTCATTGTATGTGACATGTTTTCTGAAGATTTTGAGTGGATTTACCGTTATTCCTCCCAATCAATACGGCCTTTAGAGATCAGAAAGGAGATTAGTCTAACACTAGCTCCAGATTCTGCCTCCAGAAGTCTTATAAATCACTTGAAAGAGAACAAGAACAGTGGTTGTAAATTTTTTACTCAATCTGTTTAACTTGGTACCAAACTCTGAAAGTCTAAAATAAAAAACTGCTTAGTTTTGTGCTGTGCGCAAGGACATTATAGGTATTTCATGATCCAAGAGGCGAGTCAGCCGTTTCTAGCCTCCTGAAGGTTTCTGTTGCTTTAGACCGGGACTGAGGAGCCAGAATCAGGTTCCAACCCAGCGGTTTATTTGAGAAAAAGTAGTTGACATTTGGCACAAATAGTTCTGCCTCTCAAAGTTAATCTAATCCTTGTTACTCAAAGTAAAGAACCAAATCTAAAAGTCTTTAATCAGTGGTGACTTTTTGCAAAACAAATAATGTTTCTGAATTATTAACATTATCAACACAATCATTTTTAAGGGTCTACTATTATTCATGAACATTTTATTCACTCTTCTTCTGTGTTTCAAAGTACTAAAACTCCAAATGAATTTTACTTTCATGCACTATCATGGTATGTAATAGAAGAAAAATTACTGTTCTAAATAGTGTTTGGTGACATCTAAGCTGAGACTCATTGCTTGGAGGAAAATTAATGACTCCCCTCCCCCTCCACCTTCTGATTTCTTCTGGCCTCTCTCCTTGATTTGTCTTTCCTGGTTTTTTGTGTCTTTTTGGCTCTATGTGTTGCTTGGAATTCTGTATTTATTATTTGAGCAATAGCTCAACTTTTGAGCCAGTATAATAATGTAATAACAAAAATTCAGGGTGCTCAATAATTTATCCTCATTACATATTCATCGTACTAGACCTCCTGGTGTAGCAAACTCTCTTATAGAGCTACCACAAATCACACTGTGCTAGCAGCTACATTTTTCACTGAAGACAATATTGATCGTAGTGGCTGAGCAAGGAGTTCTAGGATTAACAATCGCATCCCATGTTTGAGCTACTTTTCCATGGAAGACTTCCTTTTTTCCTTCCTCTGTCCCACTTGATCTTTCCACCGGCAATCTGATCGTTTGAGTGTCTAGCATGGATTGGGGCCTTTTTTTATCTGATTTTTGAGCACTCCAGGTACTTTTGAAGAAGCAGAATAGTCTTGCTACAGCTTTTCTAGCTCTTGAGGGAAGAGGAGTACAGTCACTTTGGTCCTTCTTAGTTACAAAATGTAGGTCCATCTTGGAGACTGCAGCTGCGTCCATGTTATAGCACCCTTGAACGCAACCCTGAGCAGCACTGGTTGGGAAGACAAGGACTCCACTCTTGTGTCCTTGGTCTCTGCTCCACCAGCAGTGAGGCAGAGTGTGCCAGCTGAACGGTTATCCGCAAAGCTTGAAAATCCCTCCTAGCATAAATATCTGATTTGTGTATCCAACTGGACAGAGCCGGGATTAACCAGGTTGTGCACCACCTGGAATGGTTCTGCTGACCAGGGTATGGCAGATGGTTTTGCAGAAGCAAAGAAAGCTTCATCGCTTTGCCTTCAGCACAGCCCTAACTCGCTGATTTCAGTGTCATCTGGAGTAGTTAGGAAACCTAGAACATCTGTGCTTTACCCAGCTCTCCTCCTGCTTCATCATCTTCAGGTGATTGGATAGCAAGGTACACTCTGAGGGTGGGGTGGATTAAAAAAAAGCACTAAAGGGAAGATGCAATGTTTATGGTACATAAAATTGTCATATATTCACGCCGTGTGAACTGCCTGGTGAGTCTATAGCACTATCCAGACTGTGGTTTTCTTTGGTGTTGTTTCCACTGTTACTTTTTCTTTCCGTTCTTGAATTCTCCAAAATTTATTTATAACTTCCAATTTTTCTGGTTTTTAAGATCTGTGTTTCTTTATAGACTACCTTATGTCCTTTTTGCTAGTCTTTTTCCCAGGAAACTTCTTTCAAGTTCTGGCTCTATTGACTCCTCACAGTTTTATTTTCTGCTATAAGAATTCTACTCTGTTCTTCTCAGTGTTCCTTATCTTTCTCTTTTTCCTGTCTTCCTCACTTGTGTATCAAATAGGAAATATCACAAAGCACGCTGATTCCTCATGGGAATCACAGCAAAGCGCTGTGTCTCTTTGAAAATACTATCGTAATTAAAATCAATTTCATGCAAAAACATACAATGGCAGAATAAATGCTATTTAGCTCCTTACTGTGATGTTCCCGGAATTTGGAAGTACCTTGTACTCAATGATAAAGAGCAAAGACTAATCAAAGAAAGAGTTAAACTGTCTTGTAATGTGCAAAGTGATTCTGAAATTGTTGTACTTTAACAGGATGTCAAAATCACTGTATCTTATTGTTTCCCCCCCCAAATGCAAATAGATTAGTCAACCGGTAGTTAACAAAATAACAGGGGAGGAGGAACACACAAACTACAAACGCCCCAACTACAAACAAGCCACCCCACAATTAAAAGTCTGTTTTATTTTTCTTTAATTGACAGATCTTGCTTTTTCTCTCTTGGTGAGAACTCATTGTCCATGACAGTACCATGAGGTCACTTCATGTTAGTGTGATGGGTATTCCTTGACTTTTAGAGCAGCTGAACCCAGGGAAGAACGAGAGCATGGCCAAATGTTATTAGCCAGGCAATATTTCCTGTAAAAATTAACATCACCATAATTCCTATCTATGCTTTCAGACCTTTCCACAACATGACACCAGCACAGATGGCAATGCGATAGCACAATAAATCCCATAGGAAGCTTGTTGCCATTGGAATAGGTGAGGACTGCTGATCAGTACAGAAGGGTTGTCCTTATGTGCAGATGCCTCAGTCCACAACAGAGGCTTCAATCTGTGAAACTTACTTATCCATTCATGTTGAGTCACTTCTGATGCTGGCTGACCACAGCTCTTACTCAACCTTCAGGGAAACAAACCATGCATGCTAAATTTCTCCTGGTTATTCCGATGTACAAGCACCATAGGCCCAGATTACAAATAATGTTTTTAGATGCTTAATTCATACTGATTTAAGTAGGGCTATGTATCTAAACAACTTTGACATTAAAAACATTCCCTTCTGCTGTTTATCGCAAACAAAATGACTAGTGTCTTATATTTCAAGCGAGGTTGTACAAAGATGAACATGAATCTCTGCTATTTGAGCAACCTGGTCTAGGGGGAGGTGGCCCTGCCCATGGCAGGGGGGTTGGAACTAGGTGAGCTTTAAGGTTGCTTCCAACCTAAACTGTTCTATGATTCTACTTTTTTTCCTACATCTTATAGAAGAAGCTGATACAATTCTATGGGGTTTTTTTCTTGTCCTTTTTGAGGAATCAGTTTGGGTTTAATCACATATTAGACCATAATAATACTTTTATTTCCAAAGAATGGGTGATGGGGCCGTGCTTTCCTGAAAACAGCTAAATGTCTGCCTGTTGATGGGAAGTAGTGAATGACTTTCTTGCTTCGCTTGCATACACAGCTTTTGCTTTCCCTGTTAAACATTAACCTGTCTTCATCTTAACCCCCAAGTTCTCCTACTTTTACCCTTCCAATTCTCTCCCCATCCCACTGCGGGGCAGCGAGTGAGTGGTTGGGTGGAGATGAGTTACCTACAGGGGTTAAATCATGATGACTGTGTATAAAATTTGTGTAGTGCGAAGACTTTCAGAATCTCATAAAAGTTTAGTAGTGATTTAGTGATTTTTGAAACAGTAAGGAAACTTGGCTTATTTTTTCCTTCTATTTTTAAAAAGAGAAAAGTTTATGAAAAGTCTTATTGCAGAGTACCCAGCACTTTCAACCATGAACCTGCATTTTTTTTTATACCCTTGTCCAATGGACTTCAAACTTTTTTGTTTGGCCTAAGTAATTTCTCACTGTATTCCAGAACACATTATGACTGACTCAACCTGCCATAACGCGTTCCTTTTTAAAGTGTCAACTCAATCTCAGAAAGAAAATAAATTTTAAAACATGGAGGCATAAAATCAGGGAAGACCCCCGGGGTGTTTAGATGAAGGTCAGGAGACCAGGCAGCAAAGATAATCGCAGATAGGAAAACCAAGGGAAAATGAGGAATGTCTGGCTCTAACCTTTAGAAAAAGCTGGAGTGAATTCCAAGTTTGAAATGGAATCTGAAACCACATAATGGGGTTTGATACTGAACGTTCATCAGAAAAGTAATGATTTTCACTTTTTGGCAGTCTACTTTGTGACAAAGAGGAGTATCCCTCTATTCTGCTGTTCTCTGACAACATCACAGGTAATGCTCTAGCGTATGAAGTTGCAAGCATATGACTGATTCCTACTTTCGTTATACATCTGGTCAAACCTTTTATAATGATAAAAGTATTTTGTTTCAATTCTTATTCTATTTATTGATTTAGAAAAAAAGAAAAAAAATCATTTGTTTTCTGTTAGAAGTGTGGGAATGAACAAGTGACATAAAAATGTTAAATAAGGTCAGAAAAGTTGTAGTGAGATTGAAGTTCCTTCAAAAAGCCATAGAGAGTCGATTTTTAGCTTCCTACGCTTTGTTGTTTTACCTTTTCCTTTCCTGTGTGTACACATTTATATTTCTGGGGGCAGTAGTAATCCAGGGAAAGAACAGAGGAATAATGGTGGGAAAACAGTGGTGGGGAAATGGAGGTTAAAAAGCCTGATAGTAAACAATAAAAACACTCGTAACCTCTTAATTAAAAGATGAGCGTAATAACATTGCTTTTGTCTTCGGAGGTCTATTAGCATGGGGTGGCTTTGATGTGGAAGAGGATTTCGTTTGCTCTTGGAGTTGTGGTTCCTGCTGGGGTCGGTGCTGAAGGATTTTTCTCGACTCAAAACGCTTGTTCTGTGTTGGGACGACCTTCCAGATGGGTTGGAAGGTGCTTTCGGGTTGGCTGGAAAGGGACAGGGGTGGTGTTGCTCCAATGGTCCACGGAGATGCAGTTATGGATGGTACTATAGAAGATATTTGCCTATTTCAGGTGGTTTCTGTGGTTACATAGGAGGAAAACCCAGTCTGAAAAAGAAAAAGTGCTTCTTTCCAGCGTTGGCAATAACTTTCAAACCCCTGTTTACCAGTGCTGTGTAAAGCATCTGTATCTCAAATGCAGCAGTGGTTGAAAAAGGATAAACATTCATGAGCCGAAAAAAATGAGATAAGTTTTGATGCACAACGTTACTACGTGCTTCATGCAGGGAGAGAAAACCGGCCACACTTGGTTGTGATGGGGCTCAGCCACACTTTCACGCACGAAATAGCGACTGGCAGATGTGCTTTATCTGTGCCAGGTGGAAGAAGAATATAAATGAGGTCAAACACCTGTGTGTGTAAAGTGGCGTTTCAGATAAGGTTTTATCACGCTCGCTATGTTTGTAGCGTTTAGATTTGTCACTTAGGGAAATGGTATGACACTGCTAATGTGTCGTTAAAGAATGACGTATAGCAAGGGATTTTTGATTAATTATGCTTCTTGTAAATGTATCCCAAACTGTGTGTCCTGGAACAAAGTATAGGAATTGCAGGACTTGACAGCTGAAACGTGACTTATATTTCCTGAATGTTGAGGACAGCAGTAACTCTGAACCTTCGATGCAATACACTCATGCTTATTCATCCTCAGGAGAAGCTATTCTGTTCCGTGTCCTCAAACAAATCATAGAATCACAGAATCACTTGGGTTGGAAGAGACCTTCAAGATCATCGAGTCCAACCATAAACCTCTGCCAAAACCACCCCTAACCCATGTCCCTCAGCACCACGTCTACCTGTGTGAGTCAGTATCTCAGCTTCCATAGGAAGGTGTACTACGGATTGCTTTGTGATTGCTTAAATGAAGTATGGCATATGTTTGAAAAATACAAGATATCACAGTAATTACTCTTTAAAAACCCAACTCTTATTATAGTGAGAATATTTCTATTTTTTTCCTTAGGTATTGATTTTGTTTAATTTATGAATTATTAAAATGGTAAACAAACTGTTGTGAAAAATTTAAGAGTTCACGTAAGTTATAATGAAAAGAGAAGAGTAGAGGCAGAGGAGAAGAAACTAAAACCTGCCACAGTTTAGCAGCTTTTACTATTTTCATCGATATCAGTAACATTTGGCAAGACTTCACCACCTTTCTGAGTCTTCACCAGCTTGTGCCAATGTGCTTGCTGGCATAAGTAAAACAATTAATTTTTATTCCAGAGACTCCATTCTCAATTTTTCAGCAAACTCAGTGTTAGAAAGCTGGAAAAGCTCCATTTCCTTCCGAAATGGTTGAATTTTTAGCTCTGTATTTCCACTAGGAAAGGTGACAAACCTTAGGGAATAAGAAATTATCACTTATAAATTGAATATATTGAAACTACTTTAAAAGAAGAAGGTAGAAAGGAAAATGGACATCTATGAGTAAAAAAAATGCAGTGGGAACATAAAAGGTATCATTATAAAGGGATTGTTACTAAAGAGATCTAGCAGGATTTGTCCATTTATGAATTCTGAAATTATTTCCCTGAAAAACTCTCATATTTCAAGCCACCTTTAGCCCTCAGCAGTGCAGTAAGGCTATAATCAGCTCCTGTCGCGGGGACAGGCTGGAAAAAAAAAGCCAGTTCTTGTTTCAGTGACATGAGTTTCATTTCCGTGCTACCTTTTGTTAGAGACACAGTAGGCAAATTCAGTCTATTTGGGATGGTGAGAAGGAGGGGTGCTCCGGTCAAGGGAAGAGAGAACTTTGCTGAGGACTGGGCTGTTTGCTCACTACAAAGCTTTCACTGCAGTGGAGCTTCTTCCTTTCAGCTTTTTGGCAAAACGTTTTGCTCTTTGTCGGTGGAGGATAAATGCATGTAGATTTTTGGGCAACATTTTACATGCGGCTGAATATAGAGATATGATACTGGGAAATGTATGTCCATGATGTTTACTGTGTCCAGTTCTGGGCTCCCCAGTTTAAGAAGGACAGGGAACTGCTGGAGAGGGGACAGTGAAGGGCCACAAAGATGATGAGGGGGCTGGAACATTTTTCTGGTGAGGAAAGGCTGAGGGAGTTGGGGCTTTTTAGCCTGGAGAAGAGAAGACTGAGGGGGGAATCTCATGAGTGTTTACAAATACTTAAAGGGAAGCTGCAGGGAGGAAGGGGCCAGGCTTTTTTCAGTGGTGCCCAGGGACAGGACAAGAGGGAACGGGCACAACCTTGACCATAGGAAGTTCCATCTGAACATGAGGAGGAACTTCTTTCCTTTGAGGCTGGCAGAGCCCTGGCACAGGCTGCCCAGAGAGGTGGTGGAGTCTCCGACTCTGGAGACATTCCCAACCTGGCTGGACGCCATCCTGTGCCCCCTGCTGTAGGTGACCTGCTCTGGCAGGGGGGTTGGACCAGATGATCTCCAGAGGTCCCTGACAACCCCTAACATTCTGTGATTCTATGTAGTCACTGGTTGCAAAGCATAAAGGGAAATAGCTATTCAGTGTCTCGATTGATAAAGCTTTTCCCTCATTTACCATATAGGAATAATTCATTTTTTGAAAGAAACATTGGTTTTGTTTTGAATTTTTGAGCTAAGGACATGAGTGAGAAAAACATATTTGAAAATGGTGGCAAGGTCCTATCATTGAACTATAGGCCAGGCAGAACTGAGTGTATCACTTCTACAAGGAGTAACGTTGATCTACAGATGTGATGCCTCATGAAGCCCGGTACTGTTATGGTTCTAGTAATAAAAACAATCGCTATCTGTTTAACTGTGATAACTTAAAACAAAGTCTCTTCTGGAAGGAAATACTTTAAAATTGCATCTATGGGCATAGAGAGAATACATGAGGACAAAATACCGGAAACCAGCAGAGAGCTTTTGGAGGCTGCCTTAGGTCAGAATCCGTCTGATATTGCTCCTTGAAGTCACTTGGGCTGCGCAAGGGGATGCAGCCCACCTCTAGGGTGAACTTGGAGAAAATAGTTCCCAATTCAGGTTGCTCCAGTGTAAATCCACTACTGAAAAAGGAAACCCCTATCTCTGAAGCGCAGCTCCTCATTCTCAGCATAAGAATGTTTTTGTTCATTTACAACACTATGGATTTTCCCCCCGTCTTGTTTGTGCAGGTTTGGGATTTTGCATTTCTCCCTCCTGTTCCTTCTTTTGATGAAACCCATTTTACTGAGATAAAAAAAAACCCCTTTCATATAGGTTTACATGGGTACATGGATTTGTCCTTCCTGTTCTTAGGAAAAAAACCCCAACCATCCCACAGGATACACATTTACTGGTTTTATTAATCCTTTCAGAGTGGGCTGTCAAAGTGTGGAGATCAGAAATAATTCACATTTTGCTTTCTTGCAAATACGAGGCATTCCTCAGAATAGAAAAGATTATTGCATCCAGTTTATATGGTTTATTATGCTTTTAACAGCATAGCAGGGGTAGGCCTGAGCTTGTCATATTTAAACTTTTTTTTTTTAGTTTAGGGCTGAATTTTCACTTGCATTTACATATCTGTGAAGTAGCAGACTGCTCGGTCCTATGAATGAGCTAGAACTTGGAATGTGGGTTCGCAGTATTTGCTATGATGTCACTGAAAATACAACATTCCCAAGACAAACCTATTTGTACGGTATGTTAAAGCTGTACAATGATCCATTTTCTACTCTTTGGCACTAAATAATGCCTTATAAGCAGATTGTGGAAAATTAACTTTTTCTTCCTCTTGAAACCTTTTGAATTATGTAGGCACATTGGTGGGTACTGAATTAATTGTGATCACTTAAGAGAAAGACATTGCCATCGTTGATGATAATTTAATGAGGGTATTTGCTCAATGCAGCGTGGTGAACTGGAGAGTGAAAAGGTACAGCTTGTTCTGTAAATTCACCTTGTGATTTCTGGTGTGCTGCGTTCCATTCAGGCTGCTCTGCTAGCTTGAAAAAAGGGAATGAAAGGGGATGGTAGAAAAAGATGAAAGAAGAGACAGACCCATTCGCTTTAAAAATAATAAAATGAATGGTAACATTAGGCAGAGATGAGTTAGTTTTACAATGCAAAAAGGACATAAAGATATGGTTTCATATTGACCAATGCTATAAAATATACTCACAAAGGTTGAAGGTGTTTCCTGATCTAATGCAGTGGTGCCTCTCCATAGGCACCTTCTTGGCTCTTTGTTGCTATCAGTCTTTCAAATGAATTCAGCTCTGGTTCTGTAGTATTTTTGAACACACGTGTAAGGTTTTCTTACTTGGAGGTTCTGTTGCACTCAGAACAGTTCTTGGTGAGAAAGGGAAAGATGAGGGTTGGATGTTATAAGCAGTTGTCTGAACATGCATCTAAATGAGAGCAACCTTCACATTGAGTAGTATCATATCGTGGCATATCTTGAATGTACTCTTAAAACACAAGCGTATTTCGAATGAAGCGGTTTTACTAGTCTTATCTTGCGGCTTCTACTCAAGCAAAACTATCACTTATAGAAAATAGCTTCCCAACCAAAGACTACAGAACAGCATTCTCCTCATCTTCATCATCGTTGAAAAGACGCACGACTGCGTGAAATTTCAGGATGGCAAATCCATTTCCCTGTCTTCTCTTTGCATGATCTCCTTTGTATTACCACGTATCTCAAGTCAGCTAAGAAAATTACTTCCTAAATATGTTGTTTTACAGTGCAGTTCCATTTTGATGTAAAATGAGTATGGTTGTAAATCCAGCAGGTTCTACATCGGTGTGCATTTGGCAACTTTTTGGGAAAGAGATTGTAATAAAGTTTAGATGTGAAACCGTGAACATATGAAAAAGTACAACATCACACAAAGCAGGGCTCTGTTTTTCTCATGTGTCTGGGAAACTGAAGTCAACCCAAAGTTATCCTTTCATGAATGACTCATGTAACAATTTAAAATTTCAAATAGTAAATAGAAATTCTGAATTGTCAGTATAATACTTCAATTTCTAGCTTATCAGGAAAGGCAATGAAAAATTTTCTTGTTCTGGAGGACTTTGTGACAGAACCTAAGCAATTAAACTTATGACACGCCTTTCATAGTACCTGCAATGTATTCACAGTCCCATAACAACTTGATGCAAAATTCATTTAACTGGAAAATCCATTAATTATACCTAGTTCTGTGCTCAAAATTTTTTTGACCAACATGTATTTTTTCCAGTTTGAAGCTAATTCAAGAAAATGTGTAATCAAGAAACAGTCCCTTGAATTTACCTGCACTGATATCAGCATGAGCATTCACCTTCACAGCCATGTAAATTCTCGGCTTTTACATCTCAACCAAAGATGAACATGAAGTATCAACTGTTCCTTTAGGCCATACAGAGGGCAAGGAAAAAACCTATTGGATTTGGTACTGAAGACATTTTTCACAATAGCAGAACCCTTGCCCGATGCTACAAATTTTAATTCCTTCTGTCCTTTTCAGACAAAGTCTCTCTCATGGTGGGATTTTTCTGTCCTCAGCTTAAGCTCTGAACAGCAGCAGTAAACAAGAGTTTAGTGCAATAAATTTATATGGGCTTTTCTGTTCCTTGCCTTCAGCAAAACACAAATAGGAGAGTAGTCAAAAAGCAAGATAAAGTAGAAAACCAAGGCCTGTGCATTACCACTAGCTATGCAACGAGATCATAGTTAATAACTGAAAAAACTCACTGTTTTTGTAATTTGTAAAGTCTTAATATCTTTGTGTAATTGATATTGATCATATTATAACTGAACCAACGTGTTTCTAAGCTACCTATAAATTGCAATTTATCATAGAAAAAATTAATTGAAACTTTGCATAAATAACTGATGGCTAGTCATTCTGAGGAACCTTAATAGCATACCCTAGACTGTAAACAAAAGGATTCGAGCCTAAAGATAAATATCAATACAAGTCTTTATACTAGAAGCACAAGCAAAATAATCTTGGAAAAAGATGGCTTACTTCATGAGCGTAAATGACATCTATTATAAGGAAGGCATTAACTTGCATGTAACTTCAAAGTAGTCATTGCTCAAAACTGATTAGGTGTATTTGTATGTGTTTGCAGAGTTTTTCAAATTGGCTCTTGTCAAGGATAATCTTAAGTCAATATTTATTTCCTTTTTACATTTCCAAAGGTGAACTGAGACATTATGTTACTTTTCCTCTCTAGCTATCAATAGAGAACTTTTAACTGGGAAAAAATGAATGACAGATTTGCAGAAACAATTTGTGCACATTTTCCACACAACAATTGGGAGGAATGTAAGGGGATGGGCTATCAATGATCTATCAGACACAGTAATTGTTCTTATTTTTCTTACACGTTTTGTTTTGAACGTGCAGCCCTGATATTAGAGAAGACAACTCTCTTGGGATTAGTGCCAGAGTACTTAAAAAGTTTAAAATAAATGTTCTCTTTTTTGATTAATTTTATTCAAAAAATATCTATGATTTACTAGGCTTAAGATTTTCAGATTTCAGGACGGTCTAAGCAATATCGTTAATTCAACTATATTTCTTTTATTTCAATTTAAAATCTAAAAATCAAAATGAGTTCCACATATTGGTTAAGAGAACACCAGGCTCAGGTCTCCACATGTTTATGTTGGTGTTATCTCTGATTTAGGAAGTGGAGAGAAAGACTGGTTGCCCTCTAACTGTCTCTGCTACTTACCGCGGCTGCTCATGTTCGTCTACCGTTATTTTTAGACATGCTGTCATTATTTGAGGCCTTGGCAAATCTTGACCAGTAAGGACAAAAAGTTCCCCTGTAGCAATAAAAAGAGAACATTTTGATGCAAATTTATTTTCTTGACAGGACACCGTGTGTCTTATGACTGAATATATAAACATTATTACTTGACAGAAAGATGGTGTTCATTATAGTCTGAGTCATGACTGCGCAGAGTAGTTCAAGAGGACAATATCAACGAGTTCATTGATATATAATTATAACTATCATTTAAGAAACGTGCTATTGATGTAGGTGCTTTACTTTTTTATACAGTAAACATTTTGCAGTACTTATGTTTACAGTAAATGCTATATTCCACAAATAACCATACTGTAGAAAATTAATCTTCAAACTTACACAAACAAGCAGTGCCTACAGACTTGTGAATCGGTGTGGGTTTTGTTTTTCATTTTGAAAGATTACTTGAATTACATCTCAAATAGTCTGAAGATTTTGACTGATACGTCATGTTAGTCCTCTAGAGCTGGTAAGACAGATAAGGCTGTTTGTGAAAGCAGTTGTGGTGGACAGAGGGTTGTATTTCTCATGCTCTCTATGCTCATAGTATATGGAATCCTTCTAATTTGTGATGCAAAAAGGAATTTCAAAAGCTGACATATTCGCTTTGAGAGATTTCAAGTGTGACACTTGCTGCTGATAATTCCACTGCTGCTCCTGACACCTGATAGAGGGATCGTTGCTGAATCTGGGCTCTATGTTTTGAGGGATTTGGGAGTTCTCCATCCACCTAAGTGATGCAGAAATGAATTTTCTGCATCAAATGTTTGTGGTAGTTGGGAAAGGAACATATTGGTACACACGAGATGATTCTTGTTTTTCATATGTAAATAAAACTGAATTAGTCAAACTCAGCATTATCATCTTGCCAACCACAGGCAGTACTTACTTCATTGGCTTTTGGCAGTAAATATTTGTACTACTACACACTGATTATTTTTTTTAAACTACTACACACAGCTGATTTTTTGAAAGTAAAGACGTAGGAGGACATTTTATCTATAAAACCTGATGATTACGTGCATGCAAGTGGGAATGCCTCGGAGTATTTACAAAAAAAAAAAATTGTGATCCACTTTCTACAGGTATTCTATCTAATTACTTTATTGACAAAAATATTAATCAAATTTAGTTTTGGACCTAATACTATTGTTCATCATGCAAAGTTAATTACGACTCTGTAAAGGCAGGTATGCTTGTTGGCAATATTTTGATCCTGTTCATTCACCCAGCCAAAAAAACGAAAGACATTATGAACATCTGAATATGTCTACTCATTGCTGATGAGATTCTGAATAATCTATACCAGTTTAAAAAAAAAAAAAAAGTACTCAATGCATACTATTGCATTGCAGATCTATTAACTTCAAAACAAATTGAGATAGAATGTTGCCGAAGAGACAAACTCAATAAAATTGTACCCTGGTTACAGACAAGTCATTGGAAATGAAGCTTGAAAAATCCATATTATATAATTTCTTTATTACCCAAAATTGAACATAGAAGGATGATCTTGTGATTAGGGCAATGGACCAGAAAATAGGCAATTCTAAGTTTAATCGCTGGTTCTGCCTTGCCCTCCGTGTATGATATAGACAAAATGACTTCTCTCTTGGTTCGCAGCGACATAAAATCACAATTTATAATAAGTTTTAAATTTTTCATACACATGAGGTGCAACCAACTGATTTGAAATATAAATTTTGACTAAGTAATAGTCATAAGTTAAACATTGGTTCTCAATGAAAGTGACTGTCCATGAAATACTATTTCCCTTTTTTGTATCACGGCCACCTCTCTGGAGGGCAAAACAAAGCTTACTCTGCTTTGGTAGCCAATGTGATGACTTTTACAAAAGGAAAATATGTACTGACAATCTTTTAAAATCATGACATATTTTTATCTTTGTACTTAATAGGTTGTTGGGGGAGTACATATTATATAGGAAGTCAAATATTATTGTTAGTCTGATAAAAAAATCTTAAAAGTTAATTAAAACACAGCAAAAAAGCATTGTGGTTAGTCCAGTTACAATAGTGTTAACATTCACTGTCCAATTTACCTAATTAACACAAAGCAAACTCATTAACAATACAGTTATGAGTTGTTATTGGAAGCTTATTAATCTGTACACCTCTCTGATGTCACGTTCACCCTTCCAGCTCTCCAGGAACTGTCTCCTCCAGAGCTGCAGTGAGTTGCCAGCATCCCCAGTTCTTTGCTAAACGTCTTGTAATCCTGATGGAAAGGGTTGGATAGGTTGGATATTAGGAAAAACTTCTTTACCGAAAGGCTTCTCAGGCATTGGAACAGGCTGCCCAGGGAGGTGGTGGAATCGCCGTCCCTGGAGGGATTTAAAAGCCGGGCAGACGTGGTGCTGAGGGACATGGGTTAGGGGTGGGTTTGGCATAGGTTTACGGTTGGACTGGATGATCTTGAAGGTCTCTTCCAACCCAAGTGATTCTATGATTTTATGATTCTATGAAAGAGGATATAATTGTATTTTGTGGTTTTTATCGGGAGTGACTGGCCTTACTTGGATTTGACTTGTCAGGTGTGGCACCTATAATTTGAATACATGCAAAATATAGTGTTCTTGTTAGGTGCTCAGTCTAAAGCAGAATAATTTCAACAACATACTTTCAATTTTGTAGTTCCTTAGTGTATGTATTTTATAGAATTCATTCTGGATTTTGTAAAAGTTTCATCAGTAGAAATCAATGCCGGGGCCTGAATCAAAATCACTTCTCCCAAGGAACGAGCGATAGGACAAGAGGAAATGGCCTCAAGTTGTGCCAGGGCAGGTTTAGGTTGGATATTAGGAAAAACTTCTTTACCCAAAGGGTTCTCAAGCATTGGCACAGGCTGCCCAGGGAGGTGGTGGAATGGCCGTCCCTGGAGGTATTTCAAAGCCGGGCAGACGTGGTGCTGAGGGACATGGGTTAGGGGTGGGTTTGGCAGAGGTTTATGGTTGGAGTCGATGATCTTGAAGGTCTCTTCCAACCCAAGTGATTCTATGATTCTATAAAATCTGACCTGTTTTCAGTGTTTTCCTCTGTAAATTTTGTCTGGATTTGGATTTAAGAGTTTCATGTTTGTAATGGAGAGTTTCCAGTGTCTGTGTCCCCGCAGAGTTTAGCGGAGTTTGGGTCCGAACTTACAGCTATTTCTACAAGTAAAATGATGTAGGTATGGATTTTTCTAAGGTGTCTGTTCAACTCCACTGAGCTCATGTTTTCTCTGTTGCGCTCAGAAATCAATTCAAAAGCATGTGTATCCATTAGCTCTTACACATTATTGCTCTGTTTCTGCAGTCATTCTGCTGAATAAATCGTTAGTGATGTAGAAAGCAGCCGAGAGTGAATGAGATACGTCACTAAGGACTGTGTGTGAGCTATTTAAGACAGATGCACTACAGCTAGACAATATTGTTTCTTCACTTCACTAGGTTGGTTTGTATTTATTTTAAAGGAAAAATCTATAAAACGTCAGCTTTTATTTTTGTGCAATCACTCGAAGACTCAGAGTTGAGAGGTTATCAAAACTGGTTGCTACCTTGCATGCGTAAAACTCGTGACTACTATTAACCATTGGATGCTTATTAGTTTTGCAAGACTGCAAATTGGAAAGTTTTTCAAATGAAATTTCATCTTTGGAATGCTCATTTTTTATGCGACTGCACAGCCAGAGCTGGGATCTGGATTCCTAAATAGATGGCCATGTTATACACCATGTTTTTACCAATAGTTGCTTATTGTACAAGATAAACTTAACACAAACATAAACAGTCTGATTGAAAACAGAGAGCGGGACCTTCAAATTAATGAAGAAACTGTTTCCAAGGGCAGCAGGCTGCCAGGAGAGATCACAGCACCGGGCCAGCTGCCTATTTACCAGGTGTTTTAACCTAGATTTAACCCCAACTCGCTGCGTCCCTTCTGTGGGGAGCGTCAGGGTACATGAAATAGGTGACTTACCCATAATGGCGCTTTCACAGAAGGCTCAGGAGCCAGGATGGAGTTAGCTCATCCAAGGAGAAGCAAAGGGTAATTTTTTTCATCTCCCCTTCTAGAAACATCTTGTGACACAATTTGCCGTTCTCCAGCAGGTTGTGTGCCACGAAACAAGTCTTTTTTCATCCAGCATTCCCTGCTGAGCAGCAGTGTGAAACCACAGCAAATTCAATCCTAGAAAACTATTCCTTTTTTCATTACCGCGTCTGTTAGCGGTTCTGTTTGTCGCTTGTTATTTATAGAGCCTCCAACTTTTCTTCTGCTTCTTATCCTGCATCTGTATCCAGTTGCCTTGTGACTGACGTACTGACTGGAGGATGATCAGAAGTTTGGGTGGGGAGATAAGCACCTCAGAGTTCAGAATCTGGAATGACAAGCTTTCTTCTATTTTTGTGGGTTATTTGAAATGTTAAAATAAGCGTTCGAGGTAGCTGGGGGTTTAGGTTTGCAGTGAAGCGTACCTGCAGGTTTTCATTCTTGTGCTTTGAAATCCGGGTGGGGGGAGTTCTTGGATTTCCTTCTTAAATTCATAGGTCAGGTTGCTAGTTGAAAGAAGTGAAAGATGGCATTTTTTTCTTGGTATTTGTGGTAATAAACCCACTGTATATATCCATTTTGTGACTTCCTAGTTCCTCATGACAAAGACATCTTTTTAAATATATGTAGGCAATTGTTACGCAGCTTTCTGCTTTGCCAAGTTGTTTCTAGTATAATTTTGAAAGAATTAAATGACAAATGAGAAAATCTTGAGAGAATCCTTCACAGCAATGTCCAAAAGGAGATGAAGTAAGTAAAGTTTAATGAAAGATAAGGTCAAGAAAGTAGAGATGGTCTTAAGAATAAGCAAAGACCAGCTGGACACTCCAAGGATCACTTTGTCCAAGGCAGGGAAAGGATCCCAGGCTACAGGTGTGGGCAGAGCTCTCCCACCTTGCAAACGTGGAACATGCACCAGTGGTTAAATCCAGAAGGAAAGTTGGCTCTTGCTGTGCTGGGGTCAGTCTGGTTTCCATTCGGTTATATATAAATACATATAAAAAATCTGTACTATAGGTTATTGCCGCCGCCTAACACATTGAAGCCCCTCCTAAACATTTTCATAAAGTTTTCTGAAACATTGCTCCATGAAAAATAGCTGGAAATAAAACTGTGATTTATTGCAGAGGTAGATGTAAAACTTGGAAATATTAGCTGCTGATATTTCTCTCCAGATTATGCTTCCTCCCAGGCAGACAGACCATCCGTATCCCAAGGCTCAGGTGATTCAAGCGTATTCTGTTGGGAAGCAGAAGGGGAGTTAAAAGTGAAGGAGGACTGGCCTGGGTTTCTTGCACCCACTGATAATTTATGTGGCAGGATCATGTACGAAAAACACAGTAACTCCACAAGTTTCCAATAAACTGTTTTGTAAATGATTGTTCTGCCCTGAGAAGCTGCAGAAATTTAGCGAGGTAAATTTATTACTTCCAGAGTTTTGGTTGGTGGTTGTTTGGGGAACAAGAGAAAAAGGCTTACCCCTAAATTCACAGATTCGGTGAAAAATGTAAGATAGAAAAAATGTTGGAATTATGGATAAGTAAGCATTTTCTAAAAGTTGTAATTTTTTTTATTATGAATGGTTTAAAAATTTTCATTATAAGCTAAAAGAAGACAATGTTTTTGACTTGAGATTTGGTTCTTTGCGTTTTGTAGGTGCCCTGGAGGTCAAATGAGATCATGTTAAAATTATTCAGATAAAGTTATCTTAAATGATCACTGCTGGAGCCGTTATTTGTCACACTCAGGTGGTTCAATAGGTAGTTACATAATGAATATTATATAATAAACTGACGAAAACGTTTGCTACTAGCGTGGGGCACTATTAATTGATTTATGTCAATCATTATATAATTATGTATGAAAAGACATTATTTAGCAACACAGTTTGCACAACCATTAGATACAACCGATGGGTGCTGAAGAAGGATGAGGATGTGAGAGAAATTTGTGGCGGCATTAAATTGTGGTGTGGGCTGCTAGAACAGGGAGGAGGATTTGAGCTTGTCAGTGGCAACAGCTGAATTTTCCTGAAACTTGGGGGTTTGCAGTCGGCCCAAAAGCAAAGATTTCATTGTTTCTGGAAGCGGGCCACGAAGCAACCTGTATTCTGGGATAAGAAATAACAGTTCTCCTGTTGTTACTATGTGTTTGCTCAGGCTCATACCTCCATGCTTTTCATTTCTCATCTGGATCGGGAAAGTTATTTACTGAAGTTCATCCGTGGAAACATTTTATTAGAGCTGTTAGAACCATCACCTGGCAATCAACCTTTAATTTTCTTGTTATAGAAAGCAGGGACCTGTGTAAAGCCAGTTATCTCGTGTTACAGAAGGCTGACAAAACAGAAGCACTGTTGAAAAACAAAATTATTTTGTGGGGGTAAGTGTCTGCAACCCCTTTGCAGATGAGACAGTACGGGATAAGCCGCAATCATGGTACAAAGCAAGAAAATAGCACATGCTAGTGGATAAAAATATAAGGTAATCAACATAATTACAATTAGGCCTGGTGTTGCTGGTGATTGTATTAAAGTTGGCTGTATCCAACAGAAAGTGAAAGAAAAATGAAATTTAATCATGTTCAACAAAATGGCTGCATTTCCAGATGTATCCGTATTTTTCTGCCCCACAATTCTATTCATATGTATTACAGACCTATATAAATTTTTCCAGACTCTTATGATATCAGAAACAACGTTTGTTTCCCTCTGAAGACCTCTTTTCTATTGTAAGGCCAATTTCTTTATTTGTCTAATCTATTCCTGTTCCAATTTGTTTATTTCATTTCAATGATCCAGACCGCAGGAACTGTCAGAAAACACAAGCATTTGGCTACCTCTGCTGAGTGCAACAGTGATTTTGGTCTCGTTCCTGAGAGAACCCACCACCTCTGTGAGCACAACTCTTGTCTTTAACCATAGATACCAGAGATCAAGATTAAAAAGTTGAGGAGAATAAAAAAGCATTTTCAAATCTGCCAGTGCCTCTTCGGGAGTCAGTATGACACTACAGGAATGGCTACAGATGTTTTCTAGAACAAATTATTATTATTTATTAACATGAGAAGTGTAATAAACTCTCAGGGTACGATTATCCAGGATGATTAGTATGATGATATAAAACTTACCAGTTTTGGTCTGTACACTTTTTTTTGTTGTTATTCTGTGGGTAAACAACTTTCAATACACAACAGGGCAGAATTTTGCCTTTTGAAGGAAAAGGAAGATACAGAGAAGCTGCACCATTAATAAATACGCTTAAACAGATTTTCTTCTTTTTATTTTTTTTCAAATTAATCGAAATAGTCACAGAATGCCTGCTGTCTGCTTACAAGCGTTATAAAGCAACAAAAACTTATGAGAGGATCTTAGAAATTTAAATTGACTGTAATCTGTTGATGTAATTCATTGAGACATGCTAATGTCTAATTTGGTCCAACAAGAAATGGATTTTTTGATGCTGCTGCAAATGAATAAGATTGCAATTGAGCACCTGCTTATGAAAGCATGTTCTGGATTGAGCAACTTCTCATCACTTTTATTTGATGTTATATAGTTTTAGGACCCTTGAGGCGTGCAGGATTTTGAAGTAAGTGTGCCCGTTGTTTAATTAATATGTAGCACCCTCATCGCTTGTGTGTGAAAACTGGTGTTTAGAAAATAAGGGGAAAGTCACATTTTCCTTTAGCGTAGATATTCATCTGGGACGATTCTGTAAGTTATGATAATTTAACCAGTAATATATTTTTAAAAACTGTTGTCAGAAAAGACTGGTTTTATTTGATGGAAGGCTTTGAAGAATAATGGCTGTAAATAGTATAAACCAGACAATCTGCAGTGCTTTCAGAAGAATTTACAGAACTGCATTATCAATTTGCCTATGTGTGAGCCTTATACGTTTAGAGAATTACATATTGCGCTTCTTTGTCTTTAGAAACAACCTTGGTATCAGTTAAAATCTGGTGATAAATGACTGGCTGAAATTCCCATTACAGTTAATGGAAAGCAGTGCTCAGCTTTTCATGTTCAGCTTTGGACTGACTTAAAACAAAATTTAAGTGTCACGCAACTGAGCAGTTTTATTCTTCTTGCTGCCTGTATTTTTTTTATATGGTGTTAAAGCAAACATCCTTATCCTTGCATGTTGTAAAATTTTAGAACTAGTACTATATACAGTTAGTCAGAAGAGAGCTACCCTATTGTAACATTTTTATCCTCCTCAATTTTATTCTGTTGTGTTTATATCTTGAGGGACATACGTGCTAAAAGAAATACAATTAAGATATTGGGTTTGCAAACATTTCCTCCTGTGTTTCATGATGTCTAAGTAACTTTTGTCAATTAATTTTTTTCCTGGGGATCTTCATCTGTTCAAATTTTCCCTTGAAAATGGCTTTCTTACTGACTTGGTGTCTTGGTTGGCTGCAGACTGCAAAATGAACTTTTCAAATGGAAACGAGAGCAGTTCTGGGCTCCCCAGTTCAAGAAAGACAGGGAACTGCTGGAGAGGGGACAACAAAGGCCTACAAAGATGATCAGGGGACTGGAACATCGTTCTTATGAGGAAAGGCTTATGAGGGTGCTGGGAGGAGGGGCAGAGTATTTTTGCAGTGGTGCCCAGTGACAGGACAGGAGGTGACGGGCACAAACTTGACCATAGGAAGTTCCATCTGAACATGAGGAGGAACTTCTTTCCTTTGAGGCTGGCAGAGCACTGGCACAGGCTGCCCAGAGAGGTGGAGGAGTCTCCGACTCTGGAGACCTTCCCAACCTGGCTGGACGCCATCCTGTGCCCCCTGCTGTAGGTGGACCTGCTCTGGCAGGGGGGTTGGACAAGATGGTCTCCAGATTTCCCTGCCAGCCCTGGGGATTCTGTCATTCTGTGATTCCAGCTGCCAGTAGGACCATTACTATGTACAGCCTTGACAGCTAGTGGGCTCACGACAGGCAGGGACCGCAAGCTCTCTGTACAAACTCCGACCTTCTTTTGGAGATCACCAAAATGGTAGATAATTTACAGTTATCAGTTTGTAATTTTTCAGGCAGTAGAATTGTTAGCTGCGTAGTCTTCAGCTGGGAGAAATTAAGATTCCCAAAAGCTCACTAGTCCTATACATTTTGGGTTTACACCAAGAAAGTTTCCTGGGGCGGCTCATCTGCTCCTTTCCGTAGCCCCATTGTCCTTGAGGAGGGCAGGTGTTTTCTAGACATCAGTAAAGCTGCTGGGATGGGCACCAGCCTCAACAGTCCATTATCCACTTCTGTGCCTGTGTGCGTAAGAAGGTGCTGAACCATTGTAACCCTCTAGCATTGTGCACCTTCTGTGCCCTCAGCCTGTGCAGGGGTAGGTGGTTACGTGGGGTGCAAAGCAGCGATGAGTTCAGCCTGGAGCGTTTCCAGATGGGACGAGCAGCACCAGCACCTGAAAGACCTCATGAGAGCTCCAGCCCACTTTTTCAGACCCTGGGAGTTCATACGCTTCAGCCAGGCTCTGGGGCAGCACGGTGACTTTGCAAGGCTCTTCTGAACAAGTTCTGAAATATTTAAAGCTGTTGTTCACTTAACATTTCTTGTTTCCTCTTTTTACCCAGGGATAGGATAAGGTAGGGTAGGATAGGATAGGATAATTTAATGAAAGGAAGGACCTGCATTTGCACGCAGGCAACAGTTGTTTCGTATTGCTGACGTGAAATATCTACTAAGTGGAAGGAAGGAATCAGCTTTATGAAGTTAAATGGTTTCAGCTTTCCATCTTTATTTGCAATAATGTTCTTACTTGCCTTGTATGAGCAGGTCTAGGTACAGAAAGCATTCTGCTGGCCTTCAGCTAATCAGAATTAAATCATCAGAGTAAGTAGGATATTTTCTAGTTTAAAGATTGGCAATAATTCATCACCTGATGTTCTTTCTGTTATTCACAGAGCAACATCTCGTGCTATTTACCAGCCATATGTGTCTCCAGTTTCCTAGAGCTTACAACAAAAAGGTCACAATGGGCAATGCTATTTCTGAAATTTTGTACCGGATTTCATTGCCCACCTAACTGTCCTTTCCCTGTTTTTCTTTAAACATTCCTACCTGCTGCAAGGCTGGCTCGGTGCTTTTTCCCCTCTCATATGTTCCCCATTTTTAGCATGTTTAGATATTTTAGCCCTCAGGCCTTTACTTTGAAATGTAGAAACCGTAATCTTTGCACTGCTTCTCTTATCTTTACAGTCCCTTCTGTATTGATAGATTTTCACACTATATAAAAGCGTTTTCATTGAGATCTTAACACGCTTGATCTCATCCATGAGGTCAGAAATGATCTTTGAAGAAGTGCTAACAGAAAAATGTTAAAATAATAAATTATGAAATAATTAGGTGCACTCATGCTGTCTCATGAAAATTAGAGGATAAAATAGGAGGAAAAAAGAGAGAATTTTACATGAAATTTAAAGTTTAATCAGGCATATTAAAAAAAACCAAAACCAAAAAAAACACAACAAGACCCAAACCTAAGTAATTTGACTCCTGAACTCAAAAAAATATTTCTTCTAGAGCAGATTCTACTCAGGCTGTTTATTTTTACGCAGAGAAATCGTGTAGCTGCCATCAGCCCCACTCTCCGCAGGGAAGGGAAAATTGTAAAAGTGCTGCCTTAGCCTTACTAACATGAAACTGTGCAGTTTTAAGGCAAAAAAAAGAAGGAGTAGCAACTCCTCCCACTTTGTTCTAGCAGAAAAAAATAATGATTGCCTTGTGAATGCAGATTCTCACCATTTTCAAGACTATTCACCTGCGCCTTGATTGCAAAGCCGGGAAGGTTTTGGAGAGGATTGGTAAGGACTTGCTGTTTCTTTGCGGGTCCTGCGTGTGATGGGGGGTCAGCAAAGTTTTTCCGTTCCCACCTTTGCTTCCACTGCTGTAGGGCAGGACAGCAAATGCTCTTCTGTCCCACTTCTCATGTATAGGCTCAAACAACTCCGTCTGAAATATCAGAGAGGGATTTGGAGCAGTCCAGTCTTTGCGTTTCGTCGTAGTAAGCAGACTTGTCGCTCTGGCTAAACACCCTGCTGAGCTGGAAGCCAGGCAGCCTCGCTGGATGTCACTTTAATTACCTGAAATGTTTTGGAAGCATTTCAGTTTTTAGCAGAATATTTCCTTGTTTGTTCTCTCTACGGGTAGAGAGGATTTTTCTCTTGCTAAAGAAGTTCCTCTCATTTGATTTCCAATGATTGGAAATAATCAATTAAAGCCCGACAGCTTTTCTATCAAACATTGTTACAAATATGCAAGTTATTTTTTAGTGAAGGCTTTTCAAAATTTTCAAAACATTTCAAAATCTTTCAAAATTACAGAATTCAGTGCTGTAATTGTGGAGAAAACCTTTGCCGTTGAGCAAGCAACAGGAAGGAGATGAAGCGAATACAGTACCTGATTTGGGACTGTAGAGGGATAGGTAGAGAAATTAGTTTTGTACATGTGATTTTTTTCAAAAAACAGCAAAAACATTGAACTCTGAAATTCATCGTACAACCTCTAGCAGTCATGTGTGAAGTTAAAATGAAATGTGACTCAGATAACTGAACAACGTTAATTTTAATGCTGTGGGGGAGGAATCGGTGACAAAGAATTGTTATGCAATTGAACAAAATGAACAAATATATATGAGGACATCTGAAAAAGCCACGTATCTCCAAGGTGTGCGTGTGTGATGTCATGAAATGCTAATGATGTTGAAGTAATATTTTATTTTCAGAAGCATTTCTCTCTATCTTTCATAACAAATAACCAAAAATGACTTTTGCTGGTCGCGCTTACTACATTTCTCTGTCCTGAGGTGGGGACTGGCTCTTACTGGCATCACTCATAAGCCTTGACCAGAAGTATTGCAGTAGCACCACTGCCACTTGTCTGTCGTGGCAGAGTTTCATCATCACCCCTTAAAAATCTGGTCTGATAGTCTTCGCTGTAGCAGAATTTTCCATTCTTCACCCTACTGTATAAAAATTCACAAATGTAACGTTTATGCTAAAATACCTGCTACAGATACAGATACAATAGGTTCTAAACCACTATTTTTAATTTTTCAATAGCGTTATTTACATTTTACGTTGATGCTAGTAGAAAGGAATGGAGCATCTTGCCTGTGGCTATGCAGCAAGAGACTTCTTGTATTTACTCTGCATTATACTGAAGAAATCTCACTTTTCGGAGCAATGTTATGGTGATAGAAATGAGAAAGATCTTACAATACAATATATTTTTTCTAGGCATTTAAATTGCATGTATTTTTTTAAGCTTCTGCTTATATCATCTCTCCATTATGTAATTTCTTATGGGAAGAACTGTTTCACTCTCTGGGAAATTACTGTCAAACTCATCCAGACTGTACTTTGAGGGAACAGCAGGGTGTGCCTGCATAAAAGAAATCACCCTGTTCTCAGTGACCACCCAGGATCCCTTATGGTGACAGTAACTGACAAGTTGGTTGGAATAACTTTCTTAATGAACTATTGATGGAACAAGTATGGCAAGTAGCTCATTATGAATTAATGAGGGAAGAAAAAAATGCAGTAAAAAAATATACTGCAACAAATTATTGCCAATAAACTATCGGGATAAAAATATAGTAACATTTTCTGGTAATTCAGCAACTGTTAGTTTGGGTTACTGCTGCCCCTGGGTAAACTGACATTTTCACATGCACTAATTAGCAAAGAGGTCAAAGAAAATTTCAGATAAAATAGTTCATTTGTGGTGTTTTGCCTCTATGGAGGAAGTAATCTCAAACAGGCTCTGGAATAATGGAGAAAATAAAACATTAGGTGCATCCTTTCTACCCGTGAGGACTGGTTATTAGCGACATCTAATTAACTGCAAACAAAAGGGAGAAAAATACATTTGTAGATTTTTTTTTAAAAATTATTTTTATTTTCTAAGGAAGGCTGGAAAGCAAGTGTCTATGGAAGTGTGAGACGTTGTTGCGGTGTGGACGTACACACACTTGGTTTTGGACATGATGAAAGGCTGGAGCATGGAAGAGCGATGCCAAGGCTGCGCTGTGAACTAGCGCACAGCCTGACGTCCCCGCCGCTGGCTCGGCGTGCCCGCAGCACCGCGTGCCGGGCTGGCGGCAGCAGGGAGCTCTTCTGCTAATTAGTGCGTATAGAAATAGCCAATTATACAGGAGCAGTGGTGACTTGAATAGAGACAGCTGAAGTACCAGAAGAAATTATAAACTGTGTTTCCAAGACAGCCACAACCTCAATTCTTGTTTTAATGGCAGAATTCCCCATTTAAAATTTCCAGCTGCTGCAGCCATAATTTTATCTCCATGAAAAATGGAAGAATAAATGACTAAATATTTAGCAATAGCGTCATCCATGCTCTCAGAGCCAGTGTATACAATACAAGTGCTTATAGGATTATAGGATACTCCTACCTAAAACATCAAAGTTATGCTGTGTTTTCTTAAGGAAAAGCCAAAAGATTGTCTGAATTCCCACAATATGTTTCAGTTCTCTGGTTTCTTTGGCCCACTTTGCTTCTCAGTGGATTGCTGTGCTCCCCTTGTGCATTTTTAGGTTGGATATTAGGGAAAACTTCCTTATGGAAAGGGTTCTCAAGCATTGGAACAGGCTGCCCAGGGAGGTGGTGGAATGGCCGTCCCTGGAGGTATTTCAAAGCCGGGCAGACGTGGTGCTGAGGGACATGGGTTAGGGGGGGGTTTTTGGCATAGGTTTCTGGTTGGACTCGATGATCTTGAAGGTCTCTTCCAACCCAAGTGATTCTAAGATTCTATGATTTTGTTCCTTGCTCTTCTTAGAGAACTACTTTGCCCTGGCCAGGAATGTGACAAGGACAATCTCTGAATATCCTTAGCACAGGAGCGCAGTCGGAGATCCCTCTGGTGTTGCAAAAATATTGTTGAAATAAAGGGGTGCGAGTGTGTTTGGGTGAGAACACTTGTCACTCAGCCAGTCATCTGCAGAATGGGGTATCCGATTAATTATGGTGCCACACCTGAACAAGGAACAAAAAACCGCAACCCACCACCTTCCAAATGTAATAGCAAATCTGAATAAAAAGTGTTTCAGTGTCCTTGTCACAAACTTGCTCAAGATCATACATGGAAGTGGTGCTAAATTACAGCAATAGAGGTAAAGCTAAGGCTGCTGCTAAGAGTAGCAAATCTGCTATTCAGTAAGCTACAAATTTTTAGATAATTAGTTTTTAAGAATGCCGTTTGTATCTCCTTGAAATACTTTTTAAAAGTGCACATCTGGAATGCTCATGTAAACAAAGACAAAGATTTTTTTGTTTTAGTTTCCATTAAAATACATTATATAGCTGTGATAGCATCAGTTATATTTCTTTGTAAATTAACGTATATATAAAGTTGGTATTTACAAATTGTTAAATGGTTTTTGTTCAGTATTTTTCCCTACTTAATTACCTCCATTCATTTTGTATAGATGGATTTGCTTGTCAGTGCATAATGATACATTTTTATATATTCATACATCATGCATTATTACAGTGCGCTGTTTCAAAATATAAAGGTTTCATGAGGATGAACTTGGCAGGATGGTTTTTCACATAAAAGTTAGAATAGAGCCAATTTTAACTCCAATAAACTCAGGAAGTGTTTGTCAATAAGAGCTAGTAAAAGGTTTCATGCAAAGAGGTCGAGAAAATAAATTTTAGAACTGCACAATTTTTAGGTGCTTACATTGACATTTTTCATTTTATTCTTCATGAAGAAATCATCTTGGACAAAATAATTGATATAAGTAATTTGATACTTTTAAAATACCCTAAGTTTCTTCACCCAAAGGGTCACCAGGCACTGGCAGAGGCTGCCCAGGGCAGTGGTTGAGTCGCCATCCCTGGAGGTGTTTCCCAGCCAGGCAGACGCGGTGCTGAGGGACACGGGGTAGGGGAGGGGTGGGCAGTGTTAGGTTGATAGTTGGAATTTATGACCTTAAAGGTCTTTTCCAACCCATGCCATTCTATGATTCTAAAATAAATCAAATGACTTCTTTTCCCCTAAAATAAAGATAATTCTTAAGCTCCTATTCGAGGCCCCGTAAAAACCAAACCAAGTTCCGTTTCCCCCCTTGTGAAGTTAGGTGGTGCTTTCTAAATAGGTGGTTGGGTTATTGAGCAGTGTGAACGTGAATGAAACACGATAGATGCAATTAATTTCTGGATTATTGGTGCTGTGCATTCATGACACGTGCTTATTACCTCTTTTTGTTTCAAAGCCTGTGTATAGCAAAACATACAATTTTTATATTTTTTGCTCTGCGTGTAATTTTTCATCAGAGATCTGTTGTGATCTGTAGGTCATACACAGTGCTGACAATATATATGTTTTTCACAGCTTGCTTTAAAGTGTTTTATCTCTCTGAAACCGTGGAAAAGATTTTCTCAGTGTTAAGAGTTGAAGTATAAGAGGACTTTGAAATTTCTGAGGTATTGGAAAAATTCTTTAGACCCCGTCTATTTTACTTTGTTCTCATGTATCCTGAGCAGGAATGAATCCTTAAATGCTGTGCTGTGCAACGTGCACAGGAAAAAAAAGGTTTTATTGTCTTTTAACTCTTGTTCTTTCAACGCCTGTTGCTTTCTTTTAAGATCGTTAATGCTTTATTAAGGTTACAGAAGGCATTGATATGTAACTTATGCCCTTGCTTTGGCTTGCTACTTCCAGAAATACCTAAAAAGCTGAAAAGTTTTAAGTAATCTATTTTTTATATCTAAAAGAAGAGATGGTATTTATTTTTTACGTTTCATAGAGGGCAAAGTCTTTGCTTTGCTCAAGTCTATGGAGAAATGTCCACTGAAGCCAAGATTTCCTCAGAGAATCTTAATGACAACTGCTCTGAGCAGTTTAAAAATCATTCTTTTCTACGCTGACCTACATTTGTTTGCCAGGTAAAACATGGACAAATCAGTTGTTTTTACAGGGAAGTGCTTCTAGTTACATCTTCAAGACTGTTTTTTGGTTTGTCTGGGGGTTATTTTGATTTTTGTTTTGTTTTTAAGTCAAATTAGTAGTTCCAAATACTTTTTTAAGACTGAGTTGTTGATATTTACTGTTTCCCAGTATTACAATCCCAGTGCTGCAGGTAGCTGTCAAAACATAGAATTGCAGTTTTCCACATTTGTTTGTTAATGACTGTGCTAAAAATTATAGGTAAGATTTTCGTGATAATGATACTTAAATTGATACACTTGTCACTTTTTAAAGTGAATCAATAAAAGAATGGCCTCAAGTTGTGCCAGGGGAGGTTTAGGTTGGATATGAGGAAAAACTTCTTTACCCAAAGGGTTGCCAGGCATTGGCACAGGCTGCCCAGGGAGGTGGTAGAATCGCCGTCCCTGGAGGTATTTCCCAGCCGGGCAGACGTGGTGCTGAGGGACATGGGTTAGGGGTGGGTTTGGCAGAGGTTTATGGTTGGACTGGATGATCTTGAAGGTCTCTTCCAACCCAAGTGATTCTATAAGAAAATGGAAAATTCAGCTCAGAAACTCCTCATGCACAGTCAAGTGTTCCAGTTTGCGTAAGACACCTTGAAAGAGTGAACTATGGATGAGTTTCTTTTGTGGGCCTGTTAGCATCTTCTGGGTCCATTGAAAACAGGAGCTGGTTGTGAACAGAGGTGATATTTGGCTAACTGCAATGTTACTAGACCCTTAATTTATTTAATGGGGCTTTCAACTTGCCTGATGTTGCAGTTCTTGCCTTGGCTGGTGGTTGGAGCCCTGGCTGAGGGGGATGCTGGAATGCTGCTTGTGCTGCCATCAGGCTAAGGTCCTGGGAGTTTTGCTTCCAGGGTCATTCCAGTGGTTAACTATCGGCTCCTAAGTGTTGGCTCCTGAAGTACAGAAGGCTAACTGTTAAGAAGATGGGGATTGCATACTTGCTTCAAAAAAAGAAAAGTTGGCTACTAGAATATTGTGTCTGGCTGTTAATTAGTTATTGCCTTGGAGGCAAGCTCATTTACTGAAATATGAGTTTGCCAGGCCTCCAAAGTGCATTTTCACTCCTACACATTATACAGTGACACGATGCCTCAAACTATGAAGAACAACTGAAAATCAGTATTTAAGAACAATCTAATCTAGGCTGTGCCGTGAGCAGTACTATAAGGTGGGGAGGTTCAGTGTCTTGCAAATGAAGATTTGCTGAAGGTGCATTTTTCGGGAGCACCTGAACACTTCAGTCGACAAACTTATTTCTCTGGGATGTTGCCTTTGCCAGTACTTTGGTTCTTTGAAGTGTTCTTTATTTGCTCTGTTGTTTGAAAATCAGCATTATGAAAAAAAAAAAGGAAAAATGTATGATTCTTTCAATTAAAAATTTTAAAATAGCTGTGGCATTCAGTGGATGAAGAATAGGTTTTAGGAGGAACAAGTTGATAATAGCACGGTCATTGACTTAACATGTCTTTCCTAGAGTTAGCTGAAATATGTTGCAAATCATATTGCAAATTTATGCGCATATGTCAATAAATTGTGGATGTATGCACTTCAGATTTGAGTCAATCATTGATAAACTACTGCGTAACTGGACTCATAATAACGATCTAATTATGATCTTTAAATTTAAAGATTTAAATAAGTTAATGCCATAAATATATGCAATTAAAATCCAAGTATATGGTGCTGAGGGACATGGTTCAGGGGTGGTTTTGGCATAGGTTTATGGTTGGACTCGATGATCTTGAAGGTCTCTTCCAACCCAAGTGATTCTATGATTCTATATAAAATCTATAGATATTGAATCTAATTTAAATTTGTTTCCTTACATGACGTTGGAGAGCTGATTAAAAAATGTAAGCATTGGTTTCACGCTGAAGGTTATAATAGATAATAAAGTGAGATTATGTGAAAAGACTGTTAATTTTCAGTAGTTGCCACTGAAGTCGTTGTGGAAGTTGGCAGTTATTGGGAATATAGTTTTGAAATCCCCAGATGGAAAAGTTGGTGTACGACAGGAAAAGTGTAAGAGACGACTCATAGACTCCTCAAAACAAAGACTGGGGAAGCAGAGGCCTTCCAAACCCTTCGGAATATTTCAAACACTCTCAAGTACCTTGAAATGAAGCTCCAGCTTCAATGGGGTGGGCAAGGTGGAGCCTGGATGATCTGGACCTTGTGCTCAAAGCACTGATAAGGCTGACACTGGCTTCTCTCTTGTGCGACCCAGGTGAGTAGAAACTCATCTGAGTAACACAGGAAGGAGGAGGCTTTTTGAAAGTCAAATGGGCTTGCTAAACTTGGGAAATGACTCTGCTTCATTAAGTTCTAAATACACCTCCGCCCCCACCCAAATCGCGCTCCATCCCACCTGGGGAGGTGGGAAACCTGAGCCAAACTGTCCCTGTCATAGTGGGGTGGGTCCTACTGATAAGGTGAACATAAAATGGGAAGATCTGTCCCCCTGGATGGCGGTGGGGAGAATTTCTTCTTCGGGGGACACACAGAAAAGCGCCCCCACCAACCAGAGACCCCCCACTCCACCCCCGTTGGCTGGGCCAACGCTGGAACCGGGACTGGTGATCGATTGATCTCACTTTGTTTTCTCTTTTCTCTATTTGCTCAGTTGAGCAAATCCTGCAGGGCACACCGTACTGCTCGCCGTAATTCACGGCGTATCTGATGTCGGGTGCTGCTTTCCATAATCTGAGAAGCGATGCAAGGTGCACTTTGCTGTTTGCCTTCATTTGTCTTATACTGAACCAATTACCATGGGCCTAGTTAAGCTAATAAATGTGTGTGTGTGGACTTTGAGAGTTGTCTCACCTGAGTCCACACTGCTGGGGATTTGCGAACCTGAGTCACAGTTGTCCCCTTCCGTCTGAGCGGGGCGTGACAAAAGGGAAAATACCCGCTGATCCAGTTAGAATGGAAATGCCAGCGTGTTCTCATGTGGTGGTGAAAATCAGCCCTAATGCGGCCACAGAAGAGGTGTAGTTTTCGAAAGCAGATGTTAATGCAGTTTAACTTTTGAGCTTCTGTAAGCTGAGCATAGGAAAGGTATCAGTTTTTTCTATGTGCGTGACGCTAATTGCTCAGTCCTCTGATCCTCAGGGGGCAAGAACATAAATTTATTGAGGTGAAATGTAATAACATAAGACAAAACGAATGTGTCAGCCAGCTTGAACTTATTGAATGCACTAGAAGATTTAGGATTTGCATACAAAATTGCTCTGCTAATCACAGGGGGAGTTAAACTGCTGAAGGCAGGGATGATTTGAGGATGGAGCACGCTTCTTTCACAGCTCCCATACCGTCACTTTGCTTTTATGGCCAGGGGACCAAGCCAGTTGTGGACCATAAGTGAGCTGTGTTACACTTCATACAGGGGCTTCAGGACAAAATAAAAAGAGGAAAGAGAGTCCATTTCTTCTGGTCCAGTCCAGGTAGGCAGAATGCTGTATTTTGTCTTACACCAACAAGAGTATTTGTTCGGAGGCAACGGGGGCAGAACGCAGAGTTACCCAAGCTGGAGCACACCGTGGGCTGGGGGAGGGCTGGTGGCACTCAGAGCCAGGACAGTTGAGTTGCACGCCTGTGGCACTTGGTGGGCATGTTCCCAATTTTCTCTAGCAGAAAACTGTGGATTTTCTCTAGCAAAAAGCTGTGAAACCAGCTCTGCTCTCGCTCAGCTGAGCAGATGGAACCAGACTGGGCAGCCTTCTGCAAGTCACAGCAACAGTCAAGGGGCCTACAGATATTTTTGAGCTCTTATTGCAGTTTTAAATTATTAGAAGATGTTCAGAAGACTACTATTAAATGCAAACATACAAGCAATGACTTGAACAGGAAAGGGAAATAAACCAGAGCCGTATATGACTCTGTGCTTAAATCTGACTATTGAAAGCCATGTTCCATAAAACAATATTTAGTCCTCAATTATGATAAAAGTCTGGAAAACTGATAAATGGTTTTCTTATTGATGAACATAATTGAAAAACCACCCTTTACCTAAACGTCTGGTAGTTTTAACTTGATTTCAAGACAGCTTTTCGTTGTTCATGTCACAGGGTACCACCAAATCTTTCAATCAGCAACCCAACTTCAAATCGGAGCATCTCACACCTAAAAGAAAGGACATTAACTTACCTCCGTTTTAAAAATAGCTTTTGTGAGCTCTTATCTGTTCATTCAAAAGCAGAATATTGCCTATGAACTTGGCTATCTCTTTGATGGTGCCTAGATAAAATACTGATGCTTGATTGCCTAGACAATCATTCTTCCTCATCTGAAAACACATAACTACAGAAGGGTTAAATTAAATCCTCTGCTAGAGTGAAGATGTAAAAACGTAACTAAAAATAAACCTTGTTTCAGCTTGTGAGGACAGGAGGAGCAGAAAAGAGGGTTAGTCAATCCAAAAATAGTCTCCTTAAATCTACAAATTTACAGAAAAGGCATACTTCCTTCTACATACAAGTAAGGTTTTCAAAGTAAAATGCAGACAGAGATAGCCAAAACAGTGGCAATTTTTCTCCAAAATATTTCGCTGTCGGAGGATTGTATGAACGGTAACAAGCTGCTTTTTCAATATACAGATATTTCTAAAATAGCCACAGGAGAGGCTTCCTTTTGCTAGAAATTTCCTGACGGTCTGTTTTCTGGTGGCATTTGTATTGCAGGAAACCTCCCGCTGTCCCAGGGAAATTGCATGTACGCAGTGTTACCTTTCCGAATTGGGAGCATGCTTATACAAGCAGTACATCTGGGTAGGAAAATTATTTTACTGTATTTTCATCTGCAGGCTCTTGCTGCTTTCCGTTATGTAGGATGTTTCTGCTGTTACTGTGCAGTGACACATTAGGCTGGGCATGTAAAGTAATGCAGTGTGACTGATAGAAGCTGATGTTACACTTCACAGCACAATGCTTCATAATGTGTTATGTCAATGAGAGCGGTTAAAAAAAAATTTAATTCGCCAGAAAGAACTAATAAAAGAATCCAAGAATAACCTTCTTTGCTCCCCTTCTCCTCTCTCCCTCAAAAAACCCAAAAAACTCTCAAAGCAGAAAGCGATTTGTATTTGACCCACAAAAATAACTTTCGGAGGATCCATAAGAGTAGGTTGTTACTAGTAGTACTTTTGTAGTACTAGTAATACTTTCAGCTGAATTGAGAAGGGTAAATAATTTTTATTTTAAAAGTCTGTTTTTCTCTTCAGAGAGTGAAAATTATTTCACAGTTGTGACCTTTCCTGGCTTTCAAGAAATATTTTTAGAAGAGTAAGAGTGGAGTATTTTAATGTACTTCTAGTCTACAACAGTTGTAAGCATTTTCAGCTTGTAAGGCAATATGTTTCTTTGATCTCAAGCAGAAGTACTGGTTTTATTCAATTTTCTTAGGTTTCAATTCATTGTAATTAATTTTTATTTCTTTTGATTTTGAAGGTATAATTTTATTTTTATTTTAAACCTGTATTTTTACTGAAGATCACATAGAATCATAGAATGATTTGGGTTGGCAGGGACCTTAAAGACCACCCAGTCCCACCCCCCTGCCCTGGGCAGGGACACCTTGCCTTTATTAATATAAGAGTTTTCTTTTGCAGACTGATTTTTTTTTGATTCCAGGAGAAAATATATTTACCCTTCTGTACTAAAGCCAGATTGTTATTTTGTTAAAATCATTGTTTTATTCCCCAAAATATTGCTTGTCTGTAGATCAATTTGACAGTAACAAAAAGGTTTAACCAGGCTGCCTCTTTATCAGTGCATCTCAACTATCCAAGGATTATTCACTCAACTCAGGTCATCTTCCAGGGCAAATTGCTTTTAATCTCAGACTCCATAAAGTATTTCTCATCCTGTTATGCAGGTGTGACCTTCATACATGAGCTAAACAGCTGAAGAATGGGGAACACCTTCTCAGTTTGCTGGGCATCAAGACTTCTAATCTCATTATACTCTAATTTAAGTAAGGTAAGAGAGCTAATTGAGATGCTAGTCTGTATAATTAGCAATTCTGGATAATTCTTCTACTGAATTGCCTCTACTGGGTATGTGCCTGGTTACAACAGCTTAAATTTCACAAATGATCATTAAACCGCTGAGAGAGATGTCAAAACACAGAAGACCAACCTGCTATTAAGAGGGAAGCTCCTTGTGCGTTTTAAAAGTGAAGGGTATAATGCCTGTAGCAAAGCCCACAACCTCCTTTGCCATCCCAAGGAGGAGGAAAGAGGACACCTAAAGAGAATTCTTTCTTTTCCCAGGTTACACGGATCATACACCCCTCTCTGGTGTTGGAGAGGCAACCCACTTCCATTACGCTTTCCCATCCCACTCGTGGAACCCCTCATGCCCCACTCAGCCTGCAGTCCATGTTTTTTTGGAGAGAAGGTTCTCCTCCTTTCTGCCGGCTCCAGGAGCCATTCTAGCTCCTGTTGCTGGGCAAAAGGCCAGAATAAAGCCTCTTTCATGTTTTAAAGATACGAACACTTTTAAGATATAAATGCCAATAACCTAACAATTTAAGCCTATGAATAAAGATATAAGCAGTTTTATAAATGAAAGATTATAAATGCAAATACGTTGATCGTGGAGAGCCAGGCCAGGATTCTCAGGAAGGAGCTGTGTCTTGTGTTAGGGAGCTGGGGCACCCAATGGTCTCTTTTGTGGCGTGACCAAGCACCACCTGAAAATCTCTGAAATTTTTTTCCACTATTCACAAGGCTCTTCTAGAGTCTCACGTCTGCTTCACATACTAGATTTGTGCATGGCCAGGTAGCCTATAGTGATTTATTATGCTAAACTTATATGTCTTTTCCGTAGTGTTAATCCCGGTTTTGTTTTTCAGCTTCTGTTGTTCTAGACTGAACAGGCTATACATTTATTCAGTCTTTTCTTGTAAAAATAGACTTTTAGTTTCTCAAGTCATTCTAAATAGCATTTCCAGCAGCAGTGTCAAATTTACACTCCTGGTTCTTGGACACGATCGATTGCAACTAAGGTCCAACTGACGAATAGATTAAATTCAGTAAATAGCTCTGTCTTTCTACGTATCAAGAGGATTAAGATAACTTATCTCATATATACTGGTATTTACCCTATTTGGCAGTCTCGGCGTATTGATTGTTCATAATCATTGTGTGTGTGGCTAACAAAAAATGAACTTTAGTCTCCTACATTGTTTCTAAGAAGGAGGGAGCTCTCAAAATAAAGCAGAAGTTTCCTATGGGAGTGAGATTGTACTTTTTATGGCAGCAATTCATACATTTCTAGAAACCCAACATGCTGATCTTACCAAGACAAGTAACTCTGTCTTTTGTGAACTGAAAAAGTCACTTAATTTCCTCAGAATAGAACTGGGTTTTCCTTTCCTTTTAAATATTGAGAAGAAAAAGGTAATAGTTTTATTTAATGCTTAAGTTTCTTTTTGTCTGTTTACATGTGCCTGGTTTTTTGGTATTATTTTTGCTCAGAATAATGTCAGTCTGTGGAGACCCACAGCATTGCTTGAAACAATAAGTTACAAGACAAATAACAGAGACAACAAATAAGTCATATAGAGAAAACAAAATCTGATAGATAAGCTCAGCTGTTTAAAAACACTAATAGAGGTTTTTAATATTGTTAAAACTTCCACCTCTGAAAACAAGTAGGTTTTTTTTCTGTCAGATAAAAAACCTGCAATAATTCTGGCAGATATTAACTGGTTGAGAGACTGAAATATGAGTCATATAGTGAGAAAAAATTCTGCAGGTGAGTCCTAAATTAATCACATCGGTGTTGATGCGTGGAAGTGTTGGTGAAGTTTGATCGTGGAAAAAATAAAGATCAGTTTCAAATCTTCTCAATATGTCAATATTGCTCTTTCCTTCTTCCTGCAGCAGTGAAAGCTTATATAGAAATAACAATGGAGATTTTATTTTCTTTGTTGTTTAGACTTATAATGCCCATCAGCCACAAGATTTTGCTTAAAAAAGCACACAAGCTTGGTGCTTTTTAGCCAAAAGAAAGGATGGCAAAACTGTGTGAAAATGTCACACCTTAGTTTACTTTTACTTTTGAGTAATAATAGTAGTTATTTATCGTTATTATACTGCTGTTGATGTGTAGGACCACACAGAGATTATGCTGTTGGGTGCAGCTTTTACCTGGTTTGGGCTACACTGTAAACACCTACAGATTTGTTATCAACCTTTTTCACCAGTGAAGCAAAAGAGGGAGTTTCAGAGCACAGTTTATTGTTTTGGGTCTAGGCTTTATACTTGATGAATCGCTCACCATTTCGCTCCAGAAATAAAGGGGGTCCAGATAAGAGTCTGGTAAGAATCCCAAGGATTCAAAGTCGAAGTCTAACCTCAGAGAGATCCAAACTGGGGAGTACTGTGATCACGGAGATGCCACAAACGGCCGCCGGCAGCGCACAGCCTCCCCTCACTATGGAAGGGACCTCAGCTGAGTTCCTAAATAGTTGTTGCAATTAGATATCTGAGTTAAAGCAGAATTAGTACAGGTGCGCTGAAAAAAAATCTTCAATTCTTTATCTGCAATTTCAAAAGACAAAAGAGGAAAAATAAGAACAAATAATTAAAGTGCTGGCCCTTTTAAAATCATAGAATCACCCAGGTTGGAAGGGACTTTTAAGATCGAGTCCAACAATTAACCTGACACTTCCAAACCATCCCTAACCCGTGTCCCTCAGCACCATGTCTGCCAGGCTTTTAAATACCTCCAGGGATGATGACTCCACCAGTTCTCTGAGCAGCCTGTTCCAATGCTTGATGACCCCATGGGTGAAGAAATTTTTCGTAATGACTCCTCCACACTTTACCAAAGCTTAATGACCCATTTCAGTGAAGAAATATTTCCTAATATCCAATCTAAACCTCCCCTGGCACAATTTGAGGCCATTTCCTCTTGTCCTATCACCTGTTCCTTGGGAGAAGAGACCAACCACCCCTGGCTACACCCTCCTTCTTGCAGTTGCAGAGCGAGAAGGGTTGTTCAACCTCCTTTTCTCCAGGCTGAACAACCCCAGTTCCCTCAGCTGCTCCCCAGAAGACTTGTGCTCCAGACCCCTCACCAGTTCCGTTGCCCTTCGCTGGTCACGCTCTCTACGACCACGATGTCTTTCTTGAAGCGAAGGGCCCCAAACTGAACACAGGATTTGAGGTGGGGCCTCACCAGTGACCAGTACAGGGGGATGATCACTGCCCCAGTCCAGCTGGCCACACCATTGCTGACACAGGCCAGGATGCTGTTGGCCGCCTTGGCCACCTGGGCACACTGCTGGCTCATGTTCAGCTGGCTGTCCATCAACACCCCCAGGTCCTTTTCCTTGGGCAGTTTTCCAGCCACTCTGCCCCAAGCCTGTAGCATCCACGGGGTTGGTGTGTCCCAAGTGCAGGACCTGGCACTTGATCTTGTTGAACCTCACACCATTGGCCTCGGTGCAATAATCCTTTGACTACGTGCACGAGTGGGATTAAGGCATTTCCTACGTATTACTGGACTGTCTGTGCCTCAGAAAAGGTAAGGGAAAATTAGGCACAGTTTAATTTTTTGGTGTAGGCCATCAAACCCACCATTGCTGTGGACCAGCCACTGTGCTGGGGTCTGGCCCGCTGCCTGCAGGTAGCTGGAACGGCCACAAGCTGTGCTCCAAACGCCGGCTCCGACACCCACACGCTGTAGTACAGCGCCGTTCTCAGTCAGGCAAGTGGTTTTGTACCAAACATTTCATAGGAATTGTAGTTATTACTGCAAGGTAACATTAAAACCAACATGAAAAATCACTAAAGGTTACAGCATTGGGTGTTACACGTCTTTTACCGTTAGCACGTAGTCCTCTTGGGGTGAGTGTGAAGGAGGTAAGAGCAAGTGTTTTAAGACGAGATCTGACATCACCTTATTTATTCATGTGATTGGATAGCGGGTTATGTTATCTACTCTGTTCATCATTTAAAAAGCATATTATTATAACCAAATATTAGCCACAGCCGTAAAAAAGAGGGGTTCTGCTGGGAACAGACCAGAGAAACAGCTCGCTAGTGTTTGAGTTCCTACTGCAAAATCTGTTATTTCCTTTATTTGGCCTATGGGTGGACATAATAAAAGATGCTGGTGTGAAAATAACCGAAAATCTCCGTTTTCTTTTCCCTGAAAGCAGCAGAGAAGGGAAAATTTCTGTTGGGGGGACATGGAGTATGTCAAAGGAAGTTTAAGACATCATTATAATCCTTTCACAGCTGCAAGAGGCATGCCCCACCAGGAAGCTACTTCATCATCATCACCATTTATTTTTGTATTAAAAAATATCAAATATGTAAGATTATTAAAGCCTCCAGTGGTTTAAGATTTATTTTTGGGAGACTATAGACAGACTGTAGAAAACTGAGTGTGCTCTACCTTAAAAACGGAGGGTACTTTCCTATTCTTAGGTCCTTGGTGTAGTAAATGTTTATGCTTCCACGCATTGAAGAATGATAGTGGGACCCAGTGCTCTTTGCTTTGAAATGACAAGTCATTCAGCATTCACCCCCAATGCCAAGGGGAAAGTGCTCAAACGCCATACCTAGATCTAATAGAAAGCACTAATATACATATTAACATATGCTTTTCATTAAAATTTGCTTTTAACTATTGTTTACCTAAATCAATTTCTATAGATCTGTTTTCAGTAAACTCGTTTACATGGGCTGGAATGTCTAATCAGCCTAATCCATTCTTTCCAGATAATATTTCCCTGGTAGGGAAAGTGATAATTTATCAATATACTTCTATTGTAGGTCTTTTTTTTCTTTTTTTTTTTTTCATAGAGAGTTATTTGAAAGCCAGAATAAAGGCTGTTGAACATTTGTCTTTGTTTATAGTAAAAATACTTTTTTTATTTTTTGGAGGGAGGGGAGATTCCTGTTATTGTACGTTGTATTTTGGAAAATGGGACTGTATTCAGAGTTTATTCATAGACACTCTAATAAACAAAATCCACGATAAGAGTTTTCTTTAGAATAATATCTTTGCCAGCTGGAAGATTAAACAATACTTAATAAAATAGGCATTTTATAGAGGCATCTGTTTGTCCACTTACAGGTGGTCTGTTGTTTTGGTTTGGTTTTGTGCCTAATATTTAATTTCAAAACTTTAAGTTTTTCTGCTCCTCGGATATCACCCTGTACTGGCAGTAGCATACACTAAAAAGAATTGGTATTTATGCAAGATCACAAGCCTGACTTTTTTAGGAAAATTATTCCTAATTTTAAAGAGTAAGACACATGAAAAATTTTTGAATAAAGTATTTGAACATGGATAGAGACAGTAGGAACTGCTTGTGGAAAAGGAATGGAGACTAACAATATTAATTTTCTAGCACTAATGTAGCCTGGAATAATTTGTTTAAATAAGCAACTAAACAGGTTCTTTTTTTAATGGAAAATTAACGTTGAGATTTTGGCTGGGCGACTTCAGGTGAGTAGGGGTTTTTTAAGGCCATGATGGATGTCAATGATGAAGTGAAAGGATAAAGCAAAAGACTCCTTACCTAACTGTGACTGTGCACGATGTTGAAAACTAAATATTAATGCCCGCAGGGACAGACCTGACAACTCACCACCACCACCCCCCTGGCACCTTCCCATCCCAGAGCTCTTCTCTCAACTTTTTTGAAAGCAGCAATGGGTAAGTTCAGAGAGGTCTTCCAGTTGGGGAGGGCATTGTACTGCGTGAAGGAAGGCTGGGGAAAGCTCAAGTTCAGTGTAAGCAAGGCTGGGGAAGTTGCCTTAGGCTGTGCAACGGCAGTAACAGCAGGCAGAAAGCCTCAAGTGTGTTGTTACAGGAAGGTCAAGGAGCTAGCTTGATCTTGAAAGAAAAGAGATAAAAAATATCTGCGATAGGGAGGAACAGAAAAACGCTTTCTAAAGTATTGAATGTGGAGAGTGTCGCCAGTCTGTTTAATCAAAAAATGTGCTGAAGGAATTTCATAATTTGTATTTTTAATCTATGTTATTGTGTTTAATCTATGTTATCATTTGAGTTTGTACCTATAGAGCAGCATAGGGAGCTAGATCTCGGTGCTTGCCAAGCCAGGAGCTTCCACCTGAGCTTGCAGCACATGCGGCGAGGCTTCTGAAAGGACTCTCGTACTCAGCAAGAACGAGAAGAGGGCTCATGACACAGGAGAAAGCAGACAGATGTCTCCTGCACTTTGCAGACACTCTTCTCTCCTGCTTTACTAGTTCCGGAATTTATTTCCTGCAGGAACACAAGGACAAAGTGAAATCTGTCCTGAGCCTCTCTATGCAGTGGTGCCGGGAGCAACCCTGCCGTCTTACAGTAGCCCATAGTTACTCCAGACATCCTCTTAGTCTTTCAACATCTTGGTAGATATTTTTGAGGAAGAAGGAAGCACAAAACACATCTCCTGGCTTCCAGAATGTCTTGTTTCAGTTCTGAGTCAGCCGTAACTGTAGTGGGCGAAGACTCTCGCAGAAGGATCAATTATATCTTTACTTCGTATATATATGTATATATACTTTGTGTTTCATAGAATCACAGAATTATTTGGGTTGGAAGGGACCTTAAAGACCATCCAGTCCCACCCCCCTGCCCTGGGCAGGGGCACCTCCCACTACACCAGGGTGCTCCAAGCCCCGTCCAACCTGGCCTTGAACCTCCAGGGATGGGGCAGCCACAGCTTCTCAGGGCAACCCTGGCCAGGGGCTCACCTCCCTCACAGGCAACAATTTCTTCCTAATGTCTAACCTAAATCTCTCCTCTTCCAGTTTAAAACCGTTCCCCCTTGTCCTATCACTCCCCTACCTGCTCAAGAGTCCCTCTCCAGCTGTCCTGTAGGCCCCCTTAGGGCCTGGAAGGTGCTCTAAGGTCTCCCTGGAGCTTTCTCTTCTCCAGGTTGAACACCCCCAACTCTTCCAGCCTGTTGTCCCAGTAGAGGGGCTCCAGCCCTCACATCATCTTTGTAGCCTCCTCTGGACCTGCTCCAACAGGTCTATGTCCTTCTTATGTCAAGTGTCCCATAGCTGAATGCAGTACTCCAGCTGAGGTCTCATGAGAGATCCCTTTATCTTGATGTGACTGGAATAAATCTTGGTAACAATGCTAGCCTTAACTAGAACAGACAACATGTTGGATTAAGCCATTTTAGTTAGTTTGTTTGTTTTTAATAGTCACTCACTAAGTCCTGATAATTTGAAAATCTTGCAGACTTTGAACTTAAATTAAAAGCACACTGCTACTTTCTGGTCAAAATGACTGTGAACTTGGTTAACCTGTGTAATAAAGAAAAAGATAGTGGACCTTCTTTTATAGCCCTATATCACCAAAGTATTTAAAACCACATAGTTCCAACTGCAAGTACAGCCTCAGAGTTTGTAGGAAGCCAGGTCTGAAGGTAGGAGAAGAAATATGATTCAAGTATCCACACAAAATTGTTTTAAAATTACTGAATTTGTAAAGTTTCTCCTCAAACATAGTTTTGGGTTCGTTTGGTTTTTTTTTTTCTCTTTTTTTTAGCTGAAAGTAAGTACATTTTCGGAGTTTGAAACCCGGATTCAAAAATAAGAGTAATGATAGTAGATATTTTAGTACATGTTTGAAAGTGAACAAAAGTCCTCCTTGATGGGATTTATACATGCCTACTATTCTTCTATACAGCTTTTATGGAACTGTAGGTTATAACTGTACAAGAAAATCAATACAGTTCTCAGCCCCTACATCACTCACCCGGGAATAAAAAATGTCTCAGCAGGATCTCCTGATTACCTAAATGGGTGGAACAGGAACTGTTTTATTCTATGCTAACGTTTTGTGGCAGGGTAGAAGGCAGGATCGGGTTGTGTTGAAAACATAAAGGATTATTGTGAAGGAAATAGAGTATACTGTGCTGGTGAAATAATGTCTGAGGAGTGCTCTAAAATAAAGCTGTCCTAGCATGGGCAGTGTTATCAAATGTAACACAGGAGTAAGGAAGTGGGTATTTTTTATGCCTGGCAACTCTAGCATCCCGTTGCACCATAACTGTGTTGAATTAATAGCTGTAGCCTTTACTATGCTACAGCTCTACTATGTAGAACTAACTAGATGTATAACAGAACATCTCTCTCTGAATCTCCTGATGAAACAGTTTAAGTACTAGAGTTCTATGTACTCAGTGGAATCCTTTATTCCAGAACTATATTGAGCCAACCCAGTCTCCCCGGCTTTATTGAGAAAAACAAACCAAACCCAACCCTGAATTTATAGAGCACATGACAGATGAGAGTCCACTATAATTTATAAAAGTTATTTTCCCCTTATTATTTGGAATGTTCGCCTTATAACTCTGAGGAAAACACTCTGCAGTTAACTTGATGCTTCAAACACCTTCAACTTCTCTTCCACGTGCTGCTCTGCCATCTCTAGAAATAGCAATGAAGCCATTCTGCGTCGTTAGCGCATTCCACAGTGGCTGGTTAGGAAACAAATCAAAAGAATTAAAAAGCACTGGCGTTGGTCGTGCTGTGACAATGAAAGCATAGAAGCTGTCGGACGTGCATTTTAACCGCAGTTGAGAAATAAATTTGTTATTATGAAAAGAATAGTAATATCATGTCAATCATTTCAATTCCCTAATTGAGTCTTACTGAACAGATGTTTTACTGAAATTTGCATAGTGATCCTGAGGTCTCTTGAAGCTTTTCCTACAACATATGTTGGTGCAGGGTTTTTTAGGTCAGTGATTACTCTACACGCAGATGAATTCAGAAAAAAAGAGTATTCTTACTCCTTTTTACTTTATTTTGCTGATGTTAAATCAAAGGGCAAAATGAAAAAAGGAGACCTTATCTTCTAAACATCAACCTCAGTAACTCACTGTTCCTATCATATTAAGTTATATAAAGCTTCTATATCATTCAACAGAGGACCTTTACTTAACTAATTGTTAACCAAACCCAAATCTACAAACTTTATAAGCCTAGCTTGTCACTCACAAATATGTCTCTGTTAGAGTCTTGACAGATTTAATGTCTCTACAGTTGGCAGAGTCTTATTTTGGTATCTAGTTTTTATCTGAAAGCTTTGGATTTGTAACTTTCCTGTCCAAATTAATAAAATAGGATAAAACCAGGTCAATACTTGGATGAAGGATCTGCTGTCTCACAGGGTGATCGAGTAGCAGCAGGTAAACTCTTATTTTTAATTTAGCTCTGAATCATTGTCGCTGCTCTGCAGCCAGATTTGCTGGTTTTTGCCAAGACAGCCAACGTAAAGATCCAGCTTACTTGCTGCTAGAAAAAAGAATTTAGACGTAGACATATCGGTCTCAGTCCTGGCAAAGTTCCACACTAGGTATTAAATTCTGCTTATCTAAACCTTTGTTTTTTTGTTGTTAACTGAGTGGAGGAATTTTATACTCCAAGGAAAGCAGCCATGTCATTTCACCGCCATTGACCCCTGAATCCTAAATTCCCTTACAGATAAAAGAACAGAGTTATTTATTTTGAGCATGAGCATTATCTGAAAGTGAGATAATTGTTTTTTAATTTTCATCGTTCATACGCAGACGTCAAAGCACTTCACACCCTGGGAAAGAATCATTCTCTTTACTTTACAAGTGGAAGCAAGGCATTGCAAGCATCAGGAGATCACCCAAGGAGACATGCCAGAAGAGAAGGCATGCCTTCACAGCCTGTCTGGTGGCTATCCATGAAGCCAAACTTTTGTTGGAGTAAGAGATTCGGCTTACTGATCCATCAGTGAGTTGTTCAACCCCTAAAACATTGGAGGAAGATGTGCAACAATGCTGTAAATAAATGCAGTGCTGGCAAAATTCAGAAAACAAAGGTAGAATATGGCAAAGACATTGGAGTGAGCAGATGTTAGTTTAAAATGTGGTTGCAGAGATGTAAAATGCAGGCAAATTATAACTGTCCAATGAATAATGCCGATAGCTTTTTTTGGGTTGATGAAATGACTGGCATCTTCAGGATAACCTGAGTAGCCAGTGGTCATAATCACAGAGATAAGGAAGTAGATACGTGTAATCAAGAGTAGTAGCTGCTGTAAACATTTTAGGTGCTCTTTTGCAAAAAATACGTATTTATACTTAAGACTTACTAGTATAATCAGGTTATGAAAGATGCGTTATGTGATTTTCATCACCTTTTGCAAACTGGAAGGTCGAAAATCCTGTAAGAGCATGTTATTTGTCAAGGATCTAACCATTTTTTGTCTAAAATGTGTTGTCACAGTAGAAGAGCACAGGGTTAGCTCATATAGTAACCATCCAAAAAAGAAACAAACCCAACCCTTCAGCTCTTGTAGGAAATGTTTTTAATAAGCAGGAAATATTCCCCCGTAAGCAATACCCATATTAAAATATTTCATTACCTAGATGCTACACTATATCTACAAGTTTTCCTTTATAGGTTTTAACCTTGCAGCAGGTTATAAATCTGTCCCCTGGTGCACTGGTAAGCACGAAATATCAAATCACAGAAATCTCATAGTATCTGAACGAATTGCTGGTGTACACACTATTTTATTCCCTGTGTAGAGTGTAGATTGTTGGGTTGATATGAATGTTTGATTTTCTGTTGTCTTGTAAATCCAAAGAATTTAAATAAATATTTCAACACATCGTACACATCGTAACACACTGAGCCCATATAACAGGCAATCAAAAAAAGTCTTTTACGATTCAGTTTAAAATGGTTCTGTGTCACATTATTCAACATGGGACGGTGTCAGCTGTGTTTTAAAAATAGGTTCCTCCTTTTAAACCGTAAACTTTAAAAAGCTGAAAAATAACTAAAATTTTCTGAGGGAAAGAAAAGAGAGTTGTTTTTAATTGCCAATTTATGCTTCTTATGTTAAGATACTTTCTGGAAAATGTGTTTTAAAAATAGCTTTAAATATATTTCCATTAAGCAGAAATGAAAACATGGTGTATTCTGAGTGAAGTCAAAGAGAGCGGTGACATTTAATGATGGGTTTTAACGGAGTGTAGACAAGTTTTCAGCCAGGGTTTCCAAATACATAAGTAGTTCTAGCAGTTGAAAGCAGAGTATTTAAATCCTTTTGACATTCTTAATTGGATGTTCCCTCGCGTTCTCGCCTGTCTTGCTGTTTGCCTTTATTTCTCTCTGAGTTTTTCAGAATATTCAAAACGTTCATAACCTTGCAAAAATAATGCACTTAAATATTTGTAACGCATAGGAGGTCAAATTGTGTGCACAGCACAGAACTATTAGAGTCAGCAGAATTATACCTGGTGATATATCAGTCAAGGCAGATAAACAGATGCGTACACTTCTTTAAAAATCTTTTTTTTGCCAGAGGTTAAATATGAGAAGAATCAAACTGACAGTAATGGTGGTTTAGGTACAGAATGGGAGTAGCATGAGCTCTGCAATCGTGTCCACGTGTGTTTATATGTGTGTGCGGGTGTATGTATACATGTGCCAGTATATTTTAAAACCATTTTTGGCCAATTTTTTTCTCCTAGAATCTAGATTCTAGAGAAGCTATTTCACGTTATACGTGCCTTCAGTATCTTTTGGTTGGTGTTTTTATATCACATTTTGTTGGTGTGTGATGTGGGACATGCTCATGGTACAGTAATATTAACCCACCAAGCAGCTATCACAGAGCTTTCAGTCACAAAAAACCTGCATGTGGGGGAGGAAGGGAAGTATGGTTTTTACTGTGTTTTGTTTTGTTTGCTTTTTTGTTCTAAAAGGAATGATTAAGAGAGGAAAAGAAACAAAAAAACTCCACGTGATTATGCTAGTATGTATGTCTGTGATTTCTTCCTGGTCTTAAAATAGGAAATACTGTGTGCAGATACAGTCCTCCTAATTTAAAAAAAAATCAGGAAACACCTTAGAGAAGAACAAATAGGGTGTCCAAAGCTATGGTGTAGCTTCCATGAAAAAAATAACAAGTTGGGAGTTTTTCTGAGCAACGCTCAGAAGATATGAAAGTGGTCTGTGACGTGGTGGCTGGAATGTGGAGAGTGGTGGATACTAATAGCCATTGGCTCTTCCGACACAAAACCCAAAGAGTATCAAGTTAAGGTAGAAGATGGCAGATCTAACACCGCTACGAGGACTTTTGGTCCTTCATACAGGATGCTGCAGACACCAGGAAGTTACATGAGCTTAGATTGGTACTGGACAAGCAAAAAGATTAAGGCTAGAAAGCCATGACAGCAATTGTAGCCAGCGTGCAGCTTTGCTGAAGTACTGGGTGTCAGATCCTCACAAATTTTTAACCTATGGTATTTGTAAATTTTCACTGTGTATCATGGAGCTCTAGGCTGTGTTTTCCAAGGAAGCGAACCATTAATATAAGCAAAGCGAAAATGAATACCGTGGGAGCATCCTTAAGCCCTGAAGCTGAGAGGTACGCAACGCAAAGGGGCTGGTTTAGTACAAAGTTTGGTCTGTCACAGTGTAAGTATTGCAGGCAAAAAGGAAAAAGCCAGACAGGTGGGATTTCTGAAATTTGGATCTTTTTCAATCACCTCTACTTCTCATAGTCTTCTGAAAAATTGTTATGAAGTGGATCTGTTTTCTGCTTGTCTTAGACTCATACTTTTTAAACTTCTGAAGCCAATATCACAGAAATTCTAAATAATGTATGTACCTCCCTGCCCTTATTTCTTTATTACATGGTGTTTGAAACATTTTTGTTGTGTTGATAGTTTAGCACGGAAGTGGCCAATCTAAGCAAACTCTAAATTCTCAGGATTTTATTTTTTATTTTATTTAGTTTGGTTTCGGTTTTGTTTTTTTTTTTTCACTATATTTCTATTTTCCCACCCCCACAGTTATATAACTGTGGGTTGTGTGGTTTTGTTTTTTTTTTTTTCTTTTCCAAACGACTTGCTTCAAAACATTTTAGCTGTTTAGCACACCACATCCCAAGCTATTGAACATATCAGCAAAGACAAAATGTGGCAGCCGTAGCCTCAGGTAACTCACAAATGGGCTGCGTTCACAACTGAGAGAGTGCAGGAAAAAGCACGACTTGCTCTGCTCAGTGGTAACTGAGTTAATTATTTGTTGACATTGATATTCCATGATAATTGCCACATTTCACAGGATTCCACAGAGATTCATAGGTTACCAGGCGATTAACCAAACTAAAAGAAATAAAATCAGGAGGTTCAGGAACTGCAGATTGCTGGGAAGAGTATGGCAGGAATACTGCCAGGAGTGGCTGAGGGAACTGGGCTTGTTCAGCCTGGAGAAAAGGAGAGGAATTGGCCTCAAGTTGCTCCAGGGGAGGTTTTCATTGGATATTACGAAAATTTTCTTCACCAAAAGGGTTGTTGCAGTGGCCAACAGGATGCCCATGAGCCAGCAATGTGCCCTTGTGGCCAAGAAGGCCAATGGCATCCTGGGGGCATCAAGAGGAGTGTGGCCAGCAGGTGGAGGGGGGTCATCCTGCCCCTCTGCTCTGCCCTGGTGAAGCCGCAACTCGAACACTGTGTCCAGTTCTGGGCTCCCCAGTTCCAGAAGGACAGGGAACTGCTGGAGAGGGGACAGCGAAGGGCCACGAAGATGATGAGGGGGCTGGAGCATCTTTCTCATGAGGAAAGGCTGAGGGAGTTGGGGCTTTTTAACCTGGAGAAGAGCAGGCTGAGGGGGATCTCATCAATGTTTACAAACACTTAAAGGGAGGGGGCCAGGCTTTTTTCAGTGGTGCCCAGTGACAGGACAAGGGGCAATGGGTATAAAATCGAATATAGGAAGTTCCATCTGAAGATGAGGAGGAACTTCTTTCCTTGGAGGGTGGCAGAGCCCTGGCCCAGGCTGCCCAGAGAGGTGGTGGAGTCTCCGCCTCTGGAGACATTCCCAACCCGCCTGGACGCCATCCTGTGCCCCCTGCTGTAGGTGGACCTGCTCTGGCAGGGGGGCTGGACTAGATGATCTCCAGAGGTCCCTGCCAACCCCTGCCAGTCTGTGATTCTGTGTGGTTCCGTGAAACGTAATGGGTTTTTTTAAGCTGAGAGCAGCCTGTCTTTTCACCTGGTTTGGCTTCTCTCTCTGCAGTAATATCCCTATCCTCTCCTAAATAAGGATTTTGGATCACTCTGTGCACCAGCTGGGGCAGCAGTTCACCATCTTTCCTTCCCCTTTCACTAGTGCTGTCCCTCCTTGCCCCTCAGACCTAGCCCACTGCTCTCTTAGGTAATTTAGTTTCTATTCTGCATGTCAAAGGCATCTCAGATTTGTACATCCCAGCCGTAGCTGTATCACCCTCCCCAGGATCAATAAATTATTACCTTACCTCTTGTCCAGCAAGTGCCCTGCCCATATACCCTGCCCTGCCTGTATACTCAGCTGCTTCTTTTGACACGATAAATAACCCCTTCCCTGTGTCCACATCAGAGCTTGGAAACAAAGAAGCATTACAATTATGTACATAGATGCTTCTAAGATGTGAAACTTTTGTGACAGTGTTTTTAGCCCCAGGAAAGTCAAGGTTATTTTGGGGATTCTTGCACTTTCTATAGCATAGATGCAGGAGGAGAAAAGGATGGGCTAGTGGCTGTTAAAGACCTTCATCCACACCACAGCAGTCTGATCTTCTCAGGCAATTTTTGGAAATAAAGAGAAAAAGAGTTTTCTAAGGCACAGCTGGTTATGAGTGAAGCAGATTAAAAAAAAAAAGTTGTGTGCAAATTACGTTTTGTGCCTTGGGTGTCTTTGTATCTTTTACCTCTGGGTAAAAATACCTTTTTGGGATTTTTGTTTCGTTCTTTTTTTGGAACACAAGCCAATTGGAGGAAGTGGGTTACATGTGATTTTGGTACCCAGCTAAGGTAGAAAAACTCACACAACCCCCCTTTCCTCCACAATGACCTAAAAAAGGGTCAAGCATAATGGCCTTTATTTCAAAGTCTATTCAGGACAAAAGTGATTTGTTTTCCAGAGCTCCTGTGTGCTGATGATGAATGGATTAATAAGGAACAACGTAATTATCCCAAGTGCAGGATTTGGGAAGAGATGGTGGGCAAGGAGATGAGAGTGGACAGAGACAGGACTTCTACACTGTCAGTCACCACCTTCTCTGTGGGTAGTGGGTAAGAATTTTAAGCTGAGAAGGGGCTCACTCAGCATGGTTTATAACCCTCAAGGTGAAAGCTGTTTGCTGAATTTGAGTGTACAGAAGCTCAGTCTTCATTCCTATCCACAGCAGAAAAGAAACAGGGTTTTAATTTTGACCGTGCTGTTGTGAGAACACTTGACAGCCCTCTCCTTAGAAATGTCTGTGAGTAATTTCGTTATTACTGCTTGCTGTGCAGTACCTCAGAGCCCGCGGGGAGACGGGGGCTCAGCAACTTCTTCAGTTTCTCACAGCTTTCTCCAATGTCTGCATCCCCTGCCCTTTGGTTATCTCTCATTATTGGCACTCTCAAATTACTTTTTAAAACCAATTTGTTAAAGATAAGGTTAGTAGTCTTGTTTGGTTTTCCCCAGCAGTCTCTCTTGGCTTTTCCGGAGCGTTGCAGGAGGTGTATGTTTATGATGACAACGGCAACCACACTACGACCTGCATGTTTTCAATGGCTTTCTCAGATAATTTCTACTGGTTTGTTACTTTTACTATTTTGTTTACTCTTGGTGCCGTTTCTCATTAGATCCTACGGTTTCATTAGAATGAGGGTGTTCATCTGTGATGTAGGAGTCCTTTTTTACCACAAGACATGCTGCGTTCGCTCAGATGTTCACCGCAGCCCATACAGGAGTTTAGGCAACTGGTGTCCCCCAAACACACTAACTACGCGCTAACTCAGCTAGTGAAAAAAGGTATTTGGAATCAGGAACCTTTTCCCAAGAAAATTCCTCCTTTAACTAAAGGAAAATCTGCCCATTTTGCCTGCGTTTCAGCTATTTTGGGCTTATCCAGAAACAAAGAAATTTAGCAAGCTGGAGGGAAACAGAAGTTGCAATAACGCCTCGGTGTCCCTGGGGTCCCCCTGGGTGCTATGTCACAGGTAACACCTTCGTGCACTCTGTAACGTCCCTGTCGTCAGCTCCCTGACAGAAGGAGGAGTAATAGGGGAAGGGAGAGTGACGTGGGATTCTGGATGTGGGAAAATTCAGAAGCTGTGTGAGTTGTGTCTGAGGGGCTTAATTTTGTGTTACACGCTTTTCAGCCCTGAAACTTGTAAACTTAAATCCCAAAAGATAATGATGTTCTTCCTCTGTGTTAATCACAGTTAGAGCAAAGCTTGCCCACCAATGCTGAGAGGATTTCACTGTCTGAAGAAATTATCTCACGAAGGAGGCTGGCTTGGAGACAAAATGCAGGCTGTGCAGGCTCCGCGTTATCTTCTAAATCTGTAACACCAATGGGAGGTAAACACAAACCAACGTTGTTTCTTTACTGTTTCATAGATTTTTATATTTGTGGTTTTCCTTCTTTTGGAATCAAGTTGGGTGGTACATCACATCTCTTTTTTTAAAATAGGGGTGAGTTGCACATAGTGAATTTTTTTTTTTCCACTGATGTTTCTCTTATTTGTTATTTCTTCCTGGAATATTATTTACAAATAGTTTTTAACCTCTCCAGAACTGGGATTTTGAAAATGCTGGAATTTGAATCACACACGTCCCCTAAAATGCAATCTACGAGTGGCCGTCACGGTACTTTTGCTCTGCTTACACCAGGAGAACCGTGGTGTTTTAAACACCACTGTGTAGCATTTTGATGCTAGTTATCAAGAAGGCATTAAATTGGGAGAAGTATCGTGCGATGGAGAAGCTTTGTGTATTAGAAACAGCCTGGTCATTCCGTAGTTAGTCCACGCTTTGATTCCCACCTTGTGTAATGCTGCAGGAGGCTATTAAACCCAGCAGATGTTCTCTCTAGGGATGGCTGCGCTTCTTTTGTGAACCAAGCGATTCCCGTGCGCCCCATGACAAGGTGTATTCTCTGCCTTATCTTAAAACTCAGGCAAGTCCAACTGACGTAAAATTGACTTGATGAATTGAAACAGAATTTGACCTACGTTCTCTCACCCTTAAGCTTTAGAAAGCATTTATGATCCATGCAAATGAAGACAACTCATGTATATTAATGCAATGCTATTATTCTAATTATCTTTGCACATGGCATAGTAAATATTGATACTATTAATAAAGTTAGAGCAAGCTGGAATTGAATATTCATAATTGAGCTCACAGTACATTACAGATGTTTTACGCTGAGAATTAATGCTGTGTGAAGTTATATATAACTTTGGTAGGCTTTAATTTGACTGCTTATGTTATCTACCATATGTCTATTCTGTCCTTGATTATAACCTTCTGGCAAAAAAAAAAGTAATAATTGTCATCTATGAGGGTTTCCATAAGAAAAAAACAACACAAACTGTAAATGAAGAGATCTTAAGTTGGTCTAATTTTGAAGAGCTAACACATTTATCTCAAAGGCTTTTTGCTTGTTTCATCACTAGTATAAAACAACTGCATTTATGTGTTCCTCTCCCTACCATAGTTTTTTCCTCCCCCATTGGTTGAGTATGGTTTCAACATTGCAACTTGCTGTTGATTCTTCATATCCTCCTCCTCCTCTTCCTCTCTATTTTGGAATTTCCAGTTTTCTAGCATTTCAACTGAAAAATCCTGTGTAGAGTCCCAAACGTTTGCTTGAACTGTAGTCCCTGCAAATCTGAGATACCCTCTCTTCAATCCCGCTGGCGTCTGAGATTCGGTCTTTCTAAATCTGACTGTCAAACTGCCTTCTTTGAAATTTGTCTTTACTGCCTCGTTTCTGTTGAATTATTGTCATTCCTGGGCTTGCATTTAGCCTTCTGGTCTATTTTTCTCTCATCTTCACTCTGACAATTAGCACTCTCTTGTCGTCTTCAATTCAACTCCAGCAAGTTGTCATTGCTCTCCCTAGTGCTTCTCTTTTTCTGAACGAGTGAAAAAACATTCCAAGGTTTGAAAATACTTTGAGAAAGAGGATTCACTTATCTTAAAACTAAGTAGTTCCATTCCCTTTTCACCACTGTTTATTTTCCTTGGAATACAAGTAGAAAAGTCTGAGAAGGCTCCATGGGCCCCATCTGTTTTGCTTCTGTGTGGCCCCATGCAGTGGTCGCACGTCTGAGGTTCCTTTTTTTTCCCCTTGAAGAAGGAGTTTTATATAGAAAAACAGTGTCTTAGCATAATCTGTTCTCTAGAGATAAGTGGTCTGGGTGTTTTTTTTTTTTTCTTTTTAGTGTTTGTTTTCTTCCTGTGCTGGACCAGACGTGCTTAGAAACTTGTATATTAACACAACTGCAATGGATTTGCAGGTCTTTGAAGCTCCCATGTAACTCATTGTGCTTTCAAGAGCAACTACTGTCTGGTTTGTATATTGTAAATATATAAATTTCATTATGTGCACTTAAAATTTTATATAGATGTATGAATATAAACTAAACCAGTGAAGGAACCGCTATTTGTTTGCTCGTCCTTTTCACTCTTCAGGCAGAGGTGCTCTGACACCAAATGATAAACGGAAAGAGATTCAAATAGAAATGAAGAATTAAAAATAATCTTCAGGCAAACCCTCAAGTACACCTTAAATCACAATGATTAAGGCATATTTCAGCAGATACTTAACTTGCGATAAATAAATTAAGAATATGTCTAATTCAGCAGGGTATAAAGCTCACAGATATATGCTCAGAGTACATTTAGCTAAAGTTTATCTCTAAGTGCTCTTCAGTTTTGCACATCAGGCCCCCAGGATGGTATTTTCTGGATGCCTGGTTGCATTATCTGTGCCTAGCACAAAAGTACTGACCTGAAAGTCTTGTTTAAGTGACCATCTAAGAATTCGTTTTTAAAACAAGTCACAAGTGTAGATAGGATCCTTTTCTCTACACCAACATTAATTATGCTGCTTTATTTACAAAATCATAATTTTTAAAGAGTTTTCTGCTGCATTTAGAACATATCTCTAAAGAAATAATATACAAATCCTGTGGACTAACTCACAGATAACCTTGATTCGTCAGGTGCAAAGATATTTTGAATGGAATGAGGCAATGGTGAGGAGGACACAGGAGGAAGAGAGGGGAAATCCTAGTATGCAATTGTTTTCTTAAAACCAAAAATTTTTAAAGCCCATCTTTCTAAGTTATCCAGTAGAACCATAAATCCTTCTATTTAGCGAATTAAGGCCTACCACTTGCTTAAGAAAGATTCCACTAGTATTCTCCCACTCTACCTGGCACTAGCTAGAACATCAAAAGAAAACACAACGCCAAACCCCAAAACCCAACGGCAAACTTTCAAAATTAACAACATTTACAGCTGGGTAGCACTCGGTTTAGAAAAATTAATCAAATTATTGAACACGTAATATGGCTAGTAAAGTAACATCGGTATGTTTGCCCTCTCAGAAATGTTCCTTGAGTTGTCACTAGCAATGGTGTTATGAGATGGTAGATCCTTTTTTCTGGTAAGCGTTTCTTCTCCTGATTTTCTTGTTCCAGACAGAGTCTCATCTGTCCCAGGATTGCAATAGGCCACTGAATTTGTAATAGACTTTGATTTCAAATCAAACATTTGGGATAATTTTTTATTTTGTATTCTGAGTTAAATCCACATTACTTATGGTTTTTATTTCTAAGGAATAAGATTCTCCTCCAGCTAAATTTTTTCTGGTGTAAACTGAATCAACGATAAAGAAAATTTGATAAGAAGTCCTTCAAAACAAACTATATTTCAGCAAGAAAGAGGCTTTCTTTTGCAACAAGCACTTACCTTTATGACGGGGTTCTAGGTTGTGAATCCCCAGTGGAGAAATAAAACACTTCTTTTCTGTGTTTCCTTTGGCAAGATTAGCCAGGCCTTGATTTAGCTACAGCCAAATGCTGTAGCCTGCTTTCTTTTCCTTTCTTTCCTTGCCAACATATGGAGCGGGGCACGTTACTCACGTTACCTCACGCCCTGCCAGCTGCCGATATAAAACGGTACTGCTCTCTAGGGGGACTTGTTTTACATGTGTTTTTCCACAGATCAGTATAAATCCTTCCCCTCTCTAGTCTCACGATCATTCTGTACAACCACAGTTCCTCGCCTAGATTATTCTGCCCTCTGTGCATACACAGCTTTCCACGTGGGCAACGCAAAGACCTCCTAGCACCGGCTCTCAATCTCTTGGGTTCGTTCACCGCTGTTTCTTGTAAGACTGCAGAACAGTTCTTTCTCGCTACCCTGAGTTTACATCTAAAAGCTGATGAGCCCTGCTTGCAGAATATGCTCATGGCCGGCGCAGCTTGCTGCTGTTGAGGGGCGGTTCCCCAGTAAATCCCCATTTACAGCATCATTATTCTCCTTCCCCCCTGCTGAAACATGACGTGTGCTCATGAGGTTATAAAATAATACAGTAATGCAGCACTAAATTAGATTCAAACATGAAAACATCTGGAATATTCTTTCCATTCTAGCGCCTTTTACCTCCCAGCTTTTAAGTTAAGATGTAATTTTTCTCTAGCTTTGTGCGTATATGTATATATGTACTTGCTGTGTACACACAGTGAAGCAAAGGAGCTTGGCAAACAGGCAGGTCCAAGTCTAACTAAGGCCTAGAGTCAAAAAAAAATATCAAATCTCTGATTTCATAGTGGCTGTCTGATCACTAGGTATAATTTAAAGGAGACTACTTGCATGATTTTCCAGTATTTCATTTAAAGAAACCTGTATTTTATCAAAGTCATTTTGTAGATTGACTCAATATGTCCACTGGCACCCTTTTGGACTAAAGCAGTCAACAGAGAATTGTAGCAAAAACTTGGATTTCAATTTAGCCAGAAATACGTTTGTTGTTAAATACAACAATAAAGAAGTGTTCAACAAATGATAAACACACAAATTAAAGCTTTCTTGTTTTTTTTCATCATGGTTTCTTTATAGGAAAAAAACCCCCCACCTTATCTGAACCTTCACATAGTCCCAAGCAAAATAGTATTATGCAAACTAAAGCTGTTTAGTGAAAATGAAAGTTTTTTCAACGAAAAGAAAAAGCAGCATCCTCAAATACTAAGAAATTGTATTCACAGGTGACTTAAACTGAACTAAAAAAAAAGAAACCACAAAAGCCCCACACCAAAAAGACCAGAACCAAAAAAAAACCCCCAAACCCAACAAATAAATTACCTATAAATTTCTTATTAGACCAATATGTAGCTGTACTCATGAAGAACCAAGTAACCATAGTTCTTGAGGTGGACTTAGGTGTAGTAGAGGTGATTTTGCTGTATGACTGCATGCCTCCAACCATGACCAATGACTCAGGGAGCAGGTATTTGTGTTGATCTAGCAGTGCTAGACAGGAAGAATTGTAGTACAAGATTTGTAACTATTGTTTAATATACTTTGAAAATAAAGTCTGATGAAGTTTAACGCAGCTATTTTAAACTGAGACCTTTGTCTGGAGAAATAACCTGGTATTTTTCAGGATTCAGATGTCTCAAGATAAGCATCACGTTCCACTTTTGGATTTATTCTTGTTTGGATCAACAACTGTTTCATTATTTTGTGTAAAGCAACTTACTTACAATGGAGAAACATGGGAAAGTGAAGACAAAAAGTCCTGTTTCAAACCATAAAAACAGAACTGAGAATGTTTTTTCTGCTTTTCACTTGAAGACTTTGAGCTAGCAGTTATTCTGTGATGCTGTGATGGCTTATTTAAGGGCCTTTCTGCTCTATTTGGTTTTCTAGACTATTGTGCATGCAATAAAAACTGGGGGGAAGGGAAGCAGAAGCATAAATTTAAACATTACCAAAAAGTTAATAGAAGGAAAACCCAACATCTGAATATATACTTGTTGGGATTTACTCATGGCTGCTTTTATAGCCAAGAAGAGGCAGAAGAGAAATACTGTAGTTAGCATTTGAAAAACTTTATGTGGTCCCAAAAAGAAACGTGGGAAAAAAAAAAAAAAAAAAAAGAAGATGGAAACTGTTAAGTTTGTTTAAAATGAATTGGATTACCCCTTGGAAATAATATGTATAGATTACCAAGTGTTTCAGTGAATCATATTTCCCTCTCTGGGGTAGTTCACCTTGAAAAGCAGAGAATTTTACGTCTCCCCCTTGTTGAGAAGACAGCAGAGAGGACTGACGTGACAACTCCCTCTAAAGAAGCAGCCTGGTTTAGTTAGTCCCCTCTGTAGCAGCTTCAGGACGTGACACGGTGTCACCAAGGGACTGAATGCCTTTGTCATGGCTCTTACATAATTAGCTTAATAGGTGGCACGCGTTAGGTATCCAGTCTTCTCTGGGTTCTAACACACACGCAAAAGAAGGGAAAGAAAATGCAACTTACTGTTCCACTCTTGCCTTATCGTTATTTATCGGCCAAGAAAATGATCCACAAATGCTTGCCTGGATTTCTTCATCCATCAAATATCACGACAACGCACTCAGCTCTTTATCACAATATGCATAACTGGCGTAATTTCTTCTTCACAGAAAGTGAAGTCTCCAGTTCTTATTCCCTTTTTTTATTGAAACAATAATCTTGAAAATACGCATCAGGCACAAGAATATAATTCCTCTCAGCAGTGATTCTTTAGTACGATGCAGTGTCGGTGACCCCAGCTGAGTTGTGGAAAAAAAACCCGAGCCATTTGGCCTTTTTTTTTTTTTTTTTCTTTCCGGATAAAATACTGTGCAACAAAGCCCTGGAAGGGCCTGGGGGAGCAATTATCACCACATTTCTTGCACTTACTCTTTTTTTCCCCCCGTGTTCCTCTCACACTGTTCTGCCTGCTTATTTTGTTTTTTAATAAGCTTTCTGGTCAAGAAACATGTCTTTTTCCTGGACTGGAAAACACTTTAATACTGTAGGTAGTATTGAAACATACAGTTACCATTATGAATAACGGAATTGTATTTAATAACAGTAATCTGCAGAGGTTGGTGAACTCATGGAGCTACAGTTAGAGCATTTTTCAAAATATACAAAATGAAATAAAGGTGTAATTTGTCTCAGCAAAAGTGATTCATTATTATCTAAATTGCACAGCTGTGAATTTTACTTGGTTTGAATCTCAGAAGACCTAGTGCCTGTCTGTTCTGACCGCCCCAGCATTTTGATGTTGTTGATTCTAAAGAGCTTTTCCAACTATAAATTGGATACCGTTTTTAAAGAGGAGAAAAGAAAGAATTCAGACTTTGTGCGATACCATTATTTTTTAGGAAAAGCTTCTCCTTTCTTACAGATGTTGCATAAAACATGAATGCATTCTTTTCACTTCTGGTGTCTTCTCTTTAGGAGCTCTTTAGAAATGCAGCTCTCCTTTATTTTATTTAAAATGTTTGATTCGCTTGACTATATTCTCTTTTACGCAGGTTAGTGTGTACACTGGTGAAACTTATTTTCTTCAGTCCTGTGGAGACTTTTAGAATACTTCAATTAGAAAATGTAAATGAGGTCACTTTCACTGAAGGGCTATTATATGTGAAAGGAAGAAAATTCACGGCATCATTGGAACAGTATCAGTTGACTGGCTTTGAGCTTAGAAACGGATACTTCTCTACAATGCCTTCAAACAAACAGGTTTTCTCGTAATAGCTTCATTATGACTCAATCCGAAGAGGGAAGCTATTATACGCTACTGGTAAGTTTAAATGTCGTTCACTTGCTTATTATGGCATTGTCCAAATGATCACAGAATCATTTAGGTTGGAGAAGATCCTTAAGATCATCGAGTCCAGCTGTTAATCTAAGAAACCAACGTGATCAGATAAAACTATGGCAAAAATTGTTGGGAACTGTGAAGCTATCATATAGTTTTATGGAGTATTTATAACCTGAACCTCAAACAGATTCTCAGTTTACCAGAGATTTCTTTCACGTTTCACAGCTGGATGGAATATAAGTATTCACCTAAAACGTGCTCATTTCTAGATGCTCCATATGGAAGATACACCACAGAGAAGTGCTGTTTATCATATTAATATCAGAGAGAGAGAAGACTTGCCCCAGAGCCGCCCTAATTCTGCAGATTATTTTGCTTTTTATGTAGGGAGTGCATTTCTGTGCTGGCTGTGTCTTGATGTCAAATGATGCTACTTCAATTTGTCAGGCAGTCGCAGTAAGGTAGGTATTTATGTGTCTCCAAAATGTATCACACAATGCAATACTGTTGCACACAAAGCGATATTCATAAGACTAATGCTTGCTACAGTTATCGTGATCATGGAAATAATGCCTTTGAGTAGCTCAGCTCCTTGTTCCTTGTGACTGATACTGTACTATTATGAGTTTCAAATCATGGGGGTTTGGTATATATTTCATACCCAGAAAATTCTGAAATTGTGTAACTGCTTCAGTTTGCAAATCAAGAATTAGACAGTTCTTTCAATCTACTAGTTTGCTACTAAAGTCACTCGGATTTTTTTGTACGAACAGTGTTTTTTCTCTGTCTATAGCTTTGGTCTCTTTCTGTTCACAAATCACAATATCTCCTCTGTTCTATTCTTAATGTCAACAACAATAGCTATAGATTTTCTCATCATCCAATTTGCCATAGTCTACACACTAACAATTCACAGGCAGTCTCAATTTCCTCTTCAAAACAGCACACTGGTTAATGTCCATATTCACATGGACATTGATCCAACTAGCCCCCACAGCAGGAAGAGTGGGAAAACTCATCCAATAGCTCAGAGTGCTCACCTGGAAGACCCGTTTTGTCTCCTTCATGAAAGGAGTCAATAACATCTCCTAGGAAGTCAAGGAGAGACCCTAGTCTATAGGATAGGCTGAATCCAGACTGTAGTATTCCTTACAGTCAAGGATTTTACAACCTTCCCAGTGAATTTGTTCCACTTTCTACAAAATCATCCTCCCGCTCTACTCTGCCCTGGTGAGACCACAACTTGAGCACAGTGTCCAGTTCTGGGCTCCCCACTTTAAGAAAGACAGGGAACTGCTGGAGGGGGTGCAGCGAAGGGCCACAAAGATGATGAAGGGGCTGGAGCATCTTTCTGATGAGGAAAGGCTGAGGGAGTTGGGGCTTTTTAGTCTGGAGAAGAGAAGGCTGAGGGGGATCTCATCAATGTTTACAAATACTTAAAGGGAGGGGTCCAGGAGGAGGGGGCCAGGCTTTTGTCTGTGGTGTCCAGTGACAGGACAAGGGGCTATGGGTATAAAATTGAATATAGGAAGTTCCATCTGAACATGAGGAGAAACATCTTTCCCTTGAGGGTGGCAGAGCCCTGGCCCAGGCTGCCCAGAGAGGTGGTGAAGTCTCCGACCCTGGAGACATTCCCAACCCGCCTGGACGCCATCCTGTGCCACCTGTTCTGGCAGGGGTGTTGGACCAGGTGATCTCCAGAGGTCTCTGCCAACCCTTAATATTCTGTGATTCTGTGAAAATGACAGAAACCCTGGATTCCACATGCTTTTCCTGTGGGTGCTTGAATGTTTCTTGTAAGATGTTAAGACTACTTGAAGAAGCTGTCAGAAGAAGTCTGCCTCCACTGGGCTAGAAGAATCTTGTTTTGTCTAAACAGCATAACAAGATTTTTTTTATTTTTTTAAAGTAGGAGTGATTACAACCAAAGATATAGAGAATAAATCCAAGTGTTTTCATCTTAACCTGTTGAAATAAGCTTTTAATTCACCCTACCTATAAACTTTCTGTTTGTTATTGCTTCTGATTTAAATGCAATTTGGCTTTTATTCTGAAGCGCCTCGTCCTTTGTACAGACACACATTAAAAAACTAGTCTTTTCACTCAGAGTTCTGGGTTTTACTCTGGAGTCAGATGCCTTCTGAAGTTCAGTTTGGCGCTCCTTGGCTTGTGTCCCCAAAGTCCCTGTTGGCATCTAATCCAAAGTGCCTGGCAAGATAAAAGCGTGAAATTTGTCTTCAAAAATCTACCCCACATTACCAGTGTGTGCAAGCTCATTTTATCTTGTATATGACTACAGCTCACACAGCTGGGGTGTTCTGGCTAAATAAGGTTGCCTTCCTTGTGAAGTAAAGAGCACTTAAACCCTACTTGAAATTATAGTCATTATAACAGTAAAGTTAGGTGATGTGAAATACATTAGTCTTATTTTCGTAATGAGAACATTTCACAGAAAATCTGACTCCTGTATTTCTGAAGAAAAGGTAAATTTTCCTAAATATTTCCTACTTCTCCCAGTCTTCATAAACTGCTTATACATTCTTTCTGTGAAAAAAATATCAAATTGTTTTACCTGTAGAGGTAGATTCCGTTAAGAAATGAAGGGGGGAAAAAAAAGTCAAAGCAAAAAACTACAATAAAATGAACCAAGTAATAATAAAAAATGAAGAAGTAAGAAGAGAAGAGAAGTAATGTTATTCTGAAACATTTGGGACTAATGAAATAATTTACTTGGGCTGCCAGTAGGCTAAATGAGCCCAGGAAAATAATAATAATAATAATTTTAAAAGAGGCTAATATCTATCCATTAGATTTTTTTTCAGTGTAACATTCATCTTAGCTCTTTTGCTGTGGAGAGCTGGCCATTTCCTTCAATGGACCAACAAAAAAGAGGATATTCCAAACAACAAGTTGTCCAAACTTGATCACTTTTCCCATTATGAAGTTAGAGCCAGGTACATATGTGACATCATTACCCAGACAAAGACATCAGTGTTATGAAACTGAAGATAGAGTGGAAGTCCTAAAAGTTTCTAGGCTGATGTACAAAGCTGAGAGATAAAACCTCCTGATTTTAGATGGGAGCTTCCGCTTTTGTAGTGTATCTATTCCTGTGGTTTATTCAAGAATCGAAGTTCTCGCTTACTTTGAAAAGCTACTTAGAAGGTACTTGAAGACAGAAAGGGGACAGATAGGAAAAAGAGGAGAAACAGTCGTTACTGAGAGTGATTTTACAAACCATTGCTTGTTACCAGGTTGAATGACTATACTGTTTATGAGGTGTGCTGATGAAATGTACTTGAACAGGTCTTCACTAATCTAAAAAAGGAAGTCCCAAATGACACAGAGAGGAAAAAAAAAAAAAAGACAGAAATAATTAATTCTGTATTTAAGCCTTCGTCCAAAAGGTAATTGCATTTTAAAGCCATACAAAATCAGAGGAGTTTAGGAAAACAACAAAGGAATGAATACAAGGAATAAGTGGTATCAAGCGTAATGGAATTCACAGAATGGAGCGCAGAGGAGTGAATAGAGTTCTAATCACTTTGGGATATTAGCTAGGGTATTGGAGGTAATCTGAAACATTTCTTTTTCTCTCTGTCTACACCCAGGTAACAGGGGTAACTTCTACAGACTTGTTTCTGACCGTGGGGCTGGCTGGGATATTGAAAGACCTGACAACAAATCTTCTGACTCCATAACCCATTCTTGCTTGTAAATGCTTAACGACGCCATGCAGGAATTACTCATTTGGCTTTTATCATTTATTTCTAAACATCTGTTTAATACAAGAACTGATACATTTTTTAGAAAATATTATCGCTTAGTCTGTGTTCTCTCCCAATGTACTTTTTTTACTCCAAATATGAGAAGATTCACTTGTTCGATAACTTATATGGTCTAAGAAGACCATTCCAAATGGTAAAGGTACGTGTTAGGAAGTGTTTTTCTGATCTTAACCAGGTGAGCTAAGAAAAGATGAAAATACTTCAGTGTAGTTTGTTTTCTGATCCTAACCAGGTAAGCTAACAAAAGATGAAAATACTTCATGTAGTTTTTAAGAATATATACACTGCAAATCTTCATTGGTTTTGTATTAATTTAGCATCACAATTTCATCATAATTACTAGCAGGGTGGTCTTTCTATCTTTTATAAATATTTACACGCTGTATTTTTGTACAATAATCATAGGATGACGGGATCATCTGTGTTGGAAAGGACCTTTAAGATTATTGAGTCCAACCACCAACTTAACACTGCCCAGCCCACCCCTACCCCATGTCCCTCAGCACCGCGTCTGCCCAGCTGGGAAACACCTCCAGGGATGGCGACTCCACAACACTTTGCCAAAGCTTAATGACCCATTTCAGTGAAGAAATATTTCCTAATATCCAATCTGAACCTCTCCTGGCACAACTTGAGGCCATTTCTCTTCTTGTCCCATCACCTGTTCCTTGGGAGAAGAGACCGACCCCCCCTGGCTACACCCTCCTCTAAGGCAGTTGTAGAAGGCGAGAAGGTCTCCCCTCAGCCTCCTCTTCTCCAGGCTGAACAACCCCAGTCCCTCAGCCGCTCCTCAGGAGACTTGTGCTCCAGACCCCCTCATTGAGTTCACACAAATAACATAGTATTTATCTAATAATACAATATTATATACACAATATTGTATTGTGTTATATATTATACTTTGTATATAAAATAATATATAATAACATAGACACAATAGAATAATAACATCGTAGTAAAAATACATTTTCTTTTTTGTGCAAATGTAGCTGCCAATAAAGGAAACTTCAGAGTTCTGGAGCAGCACACTGGTGTGGGAGTGAGGCAAAGAATACAGCGCTGAAAGACCTGGTAGGCTACTGGGGGAAATGGACTCAGGGGTAAACTTCACCTTGTATTAACCACAGTCTGCTGAATTAGCCAGCGTGCTTGCTTATTTCTCCAGAAAATCCACAGGCTATGCACATGAAAATACAGTATAGCTCCAATTCTTAGGGCTTATGTTAAATAAAAAAAATCAACAACATGTTCTTAGGTTAAAAAGTGAAGAGTAAAAGGAAAAAAGAACAAACCACAGGCAAAGTCTTAAAGGGCAACCGTCCTGCTGCAGACCTGTTACACACCGACAACTCGCACAGCTCTCAAAATGCTTCATGAAGAAACCTAATTACAAGAAAAGCAGAAGGAATCTTCTGAGAAAAGCTTTTGGTGGTTTTATGTGTTTTATTTACTTACATAATGTTGCAAACACACATTTCAGGCAACGTTATTGAAGGACTGCAGCATTACCTGTTCAGCGAGCTTCCAACAGTAAAGGTACAATTGCCACAGCAGCTAGAAGCCTTTCAAGACTGCCTCAGGAATATTACTCCAAAACTAAACACTGTTGTGTTGTTTGTTTGTTGGTTTATTTTTTTAAATATGGCATCTTAAAAGCTAATCTTTAAACAAGTATAATCTGAAATCGGAATGAAATTTAAGAGTCCCAGAAATAAAACTATGGCTATTGTCTCACTGATTAAGATGTTTCAGGGCAACATCCACATGCTACTGATTTAGCCATTAGTTCTACTTTCTTCCTGCCTTCATCTCACCAGAACCGAGCCATGAAGGAGCCCGGTGTCGTGGTGGTGTCCTGTCTGAGTAAAGCAGTGTTGTATGAGTCTGTATTGAGCAATATGGCACAGGACCAATCCATAAGCCAACTGAGGTGCTGTTTTCTGTTGAAATTCTGGTCGAATTTCTGTTTGCAGTGCAAACAGACCATCGTGATACTTTCTGTGTCTCGAGTATTGTGTGTCTGTCATCGTCTAGGTAGGACAAAACATCATTACAGAGCAATAATGGGCACCAAAGCACAATGTTTGATAGTTCTGTGGATTTCTATAATCTCATAAGATGCTTACATTCAAGGTCAGAAAATATTTTGTAGGCGTTTTTTAACAACAGTTCTAGGAAGCGAGAAAATTGTTCTTTGTTGTACATATACTATGCAGAAAACAGCTCCATTTCTACAACCTATTGCTTATTATAGAGCTTCTGTTTAAAAAGATTCTCTTTTTCTCTACTACCTCGCATGGTATCTGATCTACCCTACTCAGATTTGCGGCATATTAACTTTGTGCACCTGAAACACCAGGGGAAAAGTTTTTCTCTGCAAACCAACAGATGTTGATGTCATGTTACAACACTTTCATGTTACCAAAAGGTAACTATTCTGTGATAAAATAAATGTTTCTTAAATTGGCACTTTTAATACCGCTGTACTTCCTCGGCATTTTGAGTTTAAAAATCTGCTGGGGTAGATAGAGGCGAAGGAAATGAAAACAGGCTGCAAGTAGTCTAGATCTGTTTTGTCTGTCTTCCAGGCAAAACTACTCACTCTTTTCAGTGCTGAAGCTAGAGTAAGCACTGGCTGACCACGTTTCAGATTCAAAGGAATAATAAGATGTGTTCTTTCTTGCCTATATTTAAAATGTGACAGTCCTTGGCATACAAGATTCTGCGGTCAAGTCTGGGCATTTGTAAAGCCTGAAAAGAGACCTTGTTGCAATTCAGAACGTGTACTTTGGTCTCTGAGAAATGATCATCTTAGGCTCAGCAAGTGAGAAATTTAGCCATACAAGCACAATATGTTAGAATATTTTAGAGTGGTTTGATTTTAAAGCTCAAAGAGAATTTGATTGTCAGTCTTTAGCAAAACAACACCTTTTCCCTTTTTTATAATGATTTTCCTTGTTGGAAAGAGTTACCCATTGCAATTAGTCACTAGGAAAAATCTCCTCTCAATACATCTGCTAACACAAAATGATTAATATACTATGACCCCAGGAGTAACATGATATTTTAAGAAAGTATGAGCTCTACTTAATGATAGAATTGTGTTGAACGAACTGAAAGTTGGTAACTGAGCCTTTGAAAAACAGGAAGAAGTGAGTCGTTGGGAGCCAAAAGCTGCAGACAGTATCTTTGAGAAACAAATATATGACTCACTTGTGAAACAGAGCAGCTGATTTTCTCGATTGGAGCACTGATTGGCAAACGAAAGTGGAAATAATACTCTGGAACCGAAACATCTGTACAGTATATATATGTAAAGTGGATTGACACATCAATTTGAAAACTGAAGTCTTCGTATCCTGTCTTTGAACTTCTGCAGTAATGCCCACCTCGACTCTAAAGGGTAATTCTGCCTACAGCAGTGGCATCCGTTAAAATATTTTGAGTTCAAGTAGAATCCTCTGGAAACACGGCAATATAGTCAGACACTATTACAGGTGAGATGAAGAGCGTTGTCCTGCAATTGGCCACATTTACAACTGAAAAACTGCACTGGAATCCTCCTTAGGTTGCCCTCCAGGAAGCTAGTGTGCTTCAGCCTTCCACACCATTCATAATCATGAATGCTTTTACTTGTGTTATTATCATTTACCTTTACACAATTATAAACTAACAAAACTCCTCAAACAAAGGAAGCAGCTACAGTTCTCTCAAATCCGTTGTAACTACCACGCTCCTCTGTACAGGAACTGGATCCCTTTTTCTAGACAGAAACAAAACCTTAGAAATTGCTCCAATATTTAAGTTCTGACTTCTATGTGAGAAACCCAAATCACAGAAAGTGTCTCAAGTTGAATGATAAAAGAAACATTTGTACTTAAAAATAAGGTATTTAATGGTCTGCATTGTCTTTAATTTTGTCAAAAATAATGAATATAAAACAATGAAATATATTCCTGAATGGAAAATAAAAAATTTTTAACAGGTTTTTTTTTTTTTTTGTAAAGGTAAATTTTGAAACAGACAAGCTATTTTTGGTATCGTGAAACTGTTAGAATCAAGTTTGTTCTAGTTATCAAAACCCTTGATCCAGGACATGATCATAACACATTGCTTTTTTACTGAACAAATTTTTTAAGAACATGAAGATCAAAACACATAAATGGTACTGTTCAGGAGGGGAAACTCCAAGTCAAAAATCTGAAAAGCCTCAAATTTTCAGATTCCCTAGGGCAAATATAAATCTTTCTATATCACAGTATAGTTGAGTCCGGAAGAGACATCTGGACATAATCTAGTCTACCGGCCAAGAGAGGACTTCAGGAAATCAAACGCTACCCAAAACATAATTATAAAAAACCAGTCTTGATTAGCTAATGGAAACACCTCAGTTCTAGGTAGGTGATGATTCAAATTTCACAGCACCTCTGTTTACGTAAGCATTAAGCAGGTTGGAGGAAAAAGACCCCATTCTATGAAGCCATACAAGTATGCTTTCTAATCAAGCTGCCAATAAGCACCCTAGAACCACTGACTATTCTCCATAGCACATCTCTTTGGGAAAGGTTTCTGCACCTTCCTGCAGCCTAAGCAGGGCCTCTAAGGGCTTAGATGTTCCTGAAGCTGCATCCTCCGAGGCATCTTTCCTGTTCATATTTTATGTTGTGGACCTCTCTCCCTAAGGAGTGGGTCAAGATCTGGATATGGTTTTCCCCATTGTAATACTTATTCTAGTATCTGCTCTGTAACAAAATCAAACATAAAGAGATGTACATACTTCCTTTACGCGTTGTTATGAAGATTACAGAGAGACATTGCAATGAAGGCATGCTTCAACTCAACCTTGCAAGATTTCAAGGTCCCAGTGACGCACCCATGGATGCAGGTCACTAGAAAGTAAAAGGAGACACCAAGTCTCCAATAATCTACAGTCTCCAAGGACGTAATATTAAAATACAACTTAACACACAGAACAAGGAAAAGGTGAGAAGGAAACTTTCCAAACACACTTTGTAAAAAATCAAAACCCCAGTCACTTGAAAGTGTTAACAAATTGAAAGCTGGGCAAATATAATAGCTATGAAGACAATTTTCTTGCCACTTCTCACTAGAAACATAGTAAATTGTCTGGCTTAGCATACCCTGGTTACATTGGTACCTGACAGCTCAGTATACAGTTACTACTAACGTACCTTATGAATTCACCTGCACTTTGAAGGAGTTCAATGCAGAAGAACTTACATCTATATGAACCTACCCTGTATGACAAAGCCTATATCTGTCAAAATCCGTTAATTTTCAAAACAGAAAAGTCAGTACCTTTGGAGCTGATTATCTAAACTTTTCCACTCTTCTTTGTTTAGATTGGGCACTTGAGAAAATTAGTCTGATTTTTACAGGGCTCTATCTTGTGAGAAAGAAAATAGGCCAGTTCCATTTATTTGTGTGGTCTGAATAATGGTTATTCAACTTTTAAATATTTTGCACTGAAATTTTCCTTATACATTAAAAGATAGATGAAATATGACATCTGGGATGGTTTCATTGTGCCTTTAAGAAATCATACTTTATTGTAATTGAATTTCCTATATTTTTTATATATATCGACTTTATTAATCTCCCATCTGTGTAAAATGAGAGTAAATTCAGTACCAAGACACACAACGTAAAAGTACAAAAATACAATAGTTTTTTTTAATATCTGCCAACTAAAGGCTTTTTTCTTTTATTCAGAAAGCATGGATTTATTCTTCTTCATCTCCCATGTTACAAGTAAGATGTCCCTTCTTACGTTTACTGTCTGTGTTAGGGGATTAGATATTTAAATTAGTTGTTGGAGAACGAAAACACATCAGTATTTTATGTATTTAATGATCGTCTCACTTTTAAAACACATGAGATTCCTGCTGATGTTCATAAACAGATTCTTTAGAATTGATGCAAACATTTAACCTGTGCCTTTGAAAAGCAAGGAGTAATTTAGCTTACAGTTGTGAAATGTTGATTTTAATAATTTGGTGAACTACCTATATAACAAGAGAACAACCACTGACCCATTAATTAGCTCAAAATTCCACATCAGTATATTTGCTGTTTCATTAAGTTTCAGCTCTATAAAAATGCATACAAATAGGGTTACAAGTGGGATTTCCTACCTGTTTTTTGACAATAATTATGTCTTGCTCCGAATATTTATGCTTCTGATTCATTTAGAGTCAGCCCACATCAGGTCAACTCACTTTTGATTTCATTAGGGATGAACATACGTCAAACATTGTTCCCTGCGTTGAGACTCGGATTTTCAAAGATCCACAAAATCTAAACCACAGTGACCTAAAGTAACACTGATGCTTGTCACCTCCAATGAAGATCAGCAAAGGCATTGGCACGGCAGAGTTTATAAGGAAAGCAAAAGCTCTGTTGTTGTGACTAAGCAAACCCAGAGGCATCCTGTTCTGGGCTGGAAACAGACTTCCTCTAGATCGGTTATGTTTAGTGAGTTGACTTCGGTTCTGGCTTGAGAAACCCACAACAATGTATTGTCATGTAGACAATTATTGGCTCGCCTGATGACCCCTTCTTCACGCAGGAAGCGGAATCAGGAAAAAACAAAGAAACTCAGGGGTTGAAATATAAACAAATTTAATAGAATAAGACTGGATAATTAACATTAATAACACTAAAGAACTGATGTTGATTCCCATAAAATACACAAGGATTATACTTGCCCATCCCATCTGTAGGAAGCTGTGTACTCCCAGCAGGGGACAGCAAACGTGGGACACGGGGAGTGCTGTGGCTTTGGGTGGAAAGGAAGGGCTCAGGGCTCTGGCAGCGGGGCAAGAAGTTCTCAGGATCACTGCCATCAAGAGAGAGAGAAACTCCTCAGCAAACTTTCTAATTTCTATTGACTGTGCTGTTCATGGTATGAAATAATCCTGTTGGCGGCGTGGGACAAGTGCCTGCGTCTTGCTCCTCCTCACCCCTGATCCTGGCCAGCTCGAAAACACTGAGACCTTGAAACCCACCCACCATGGCTGGCTGTAAAGGAAATATTGTCACAAATTCAGACACTAGAGTCTTCTAAGGGGGCAGTTTTCCCAAGCATTAGAAGAGAAATTATTTCTGTGTTGCTCAAACCAGGACAGCTTCTAAATTTCCTCTTGGATCATGAATGGCTGAGCCTTGACTACATTCTGACTTCTTGCTGTTCCACAGTGCACATTCATCATCTCTCTCAGCCATTCCAAGGTCAGTGTGACTCGGTGTGAACATTCATGGGGTATATAGAATGTGCATTACAAAGCCACAGGCTGAAGTCTTTCACCGTGTATTGTTAAATAAAAACAATTCAGCTTGATGATCAGTGTTTAAACTTTTCTGGATGCTCCTGGTCGGACCTCATTTCGTGTATCTTTCGAACTATCCTGCCCCTCACTCTCCAGAGACCCCTCCAGTTTTCCTGACCTCAGGCAGTTCTCCCACACAACCATGGTCATCCGCTTTGATTTCTCTCCTAAAGATCTTCTCAGTCCACCATTCTTCTCCCATCAGCACCTCGTTCTATACCTGCATTACTTTGTGCAGGAAGTCTCTTTTGGAAAATAGTTAACTACCTTCTGAAATTGGGTTTTTTTGTTGTTCTTTTTTTTTTAAAATTAAATCTGTCCAAAACAATAATAAAAAGGCCACAGCACCCACCCTGTCAAGTTAGTTTTTAACCTTGCATCACCTTGACAACAGGTGACTTTCACAGCATATTACTTTGATTCATTCAGGTCACACGAGCATTACTCCACAGAAATCTCTTTGACAGTTGTTATGTATATGCATGTATTAATTTTTCAGGTAACTCCTAGTCAGTCAGGGGGGTGTGCGTGTACACGTGCGTCTGTGCAATAACTTCCTCTAACCAGCAGGAATAGTATGTAGTAACACAGCAAGTGCGCTGGGTGAAGGCTATTCAGAACCGGAATTGTGCTACAATTCCAGCAACTGGTGTTAGAATGGAAATACAGTGTGGAAATCTTAAATAAAGAAAGGTATGCTTATACTTTGCTCCCGAGGAGGACAGCAAAGCCAACCATTACATACCTTAATAACTCCTTAGTCAGTTCATAACAGTCTTCCGTCACAAACCCTGTATCAAAATGCAGCAAATGTCAAGGTAATCTGAATAACATTTTAGGAAACAAAGTGTTTGAAAGAGAAAAATCACCCTAATGACAGTTGAGCTGGAAGTGCACTACAATCCAGGTAGCAGAACTGAAAAAGGCTTGACCAGCCTCTGCGCAATATTCAACCTTCTTTATAAATACTCTTAAAATAGTATAAAAAAAAAAAACCTGAAAGGCTTCATAAAGCGAAGAAAAAGTTGCACATCCTATAGATGTACAGTAGGAACCAGCCAAAGCAGATCACTTTTAGTAATAGTTGGTTTCCTTTTGAGCTTGTAGCAGTGTGGAAATGCGTTTTAATTGTAAAGATCTAGTGGTACCTAAGAGGTTATTACAGAACTAACATCTTGCATTAAATTTGAAGTGTCCTTAATTTCAGGTTCTCCATTGGTATCAAACCCATAAAGACTGTAATTTTCGGTTCTGTTGAAAAACAAAAACCACATTCATAATATTTGAAATATGATACAAAAACAAACAAACAAAAACCTCAAAATCCACTCCCTACAACCTTCCTCAAATATTTAACATTTTTTAAAACATTCAGAAAGTTTACTACATTCACACAAACTGTACTTTTTGCAATTCCTGTTTCAATTCCCTGACTTGCAGGGTTTCCTTAAAAGGACCCCTCTTGCTAAGGACCTTGTACTTTTCCAAATTCTGCAAAATACAACAGCGCTATTCTTACAAAGGTGGGAGTTCCCTGTTCTGAGCAAAGACTCACCTGGCAGTCGACTGTACAGCCTAGTGAAATAGGACATCTTTCACAGGCTCTTCTCTACTTAACGGAACGATGTTGCTTCCAAGAAAAAGATATAAAATATCTACACATGTGTTTTGGATTACATTCGGACTTCAAGGGTATTAAATGCCAAATGATGCACAAGTTACTATATAAAATTCCTCCAAAAGAAGCAATCATTGCATGTGCTCTTCCTGTCTTTAAGGTCACAGCTTCTGACCTAATAAAGCCTTCGTAGGTAGACACAGCACTGAGTGCTGCCTTCAAGCCTGCCAATGTCATTGAGTTTGTTTATAAATTTCTGTTGGTTTCAGTAAACTGAAGTATTTTGGTTGACTTCCCCAGCACACCGTTTGGGTACAGGGACTAACTTGTCCTAGAAGTGGCTCCAGCACCCTGCCTCAAGAGTTTTACCAGCTAGCAAACTACATTTTTGACTCAGCCAGAGCCTTCTAACAGCTACAACATCATACGCTTCTGCCACTCTCTTGTATATCATTTTTCTCTCAAAGGCTCACCACCCCCTTCTCCTGCACTGGCTGTTTCTTCCTAAAATAAGTTTCTAATTTAGAAGCTTCATGCTCTGAGGTGAAGGCCACCTGATGGGGCTGGGTCCATTCCAGGTGAGCCCTACTCAGCCCCATCACATGCCCGGGGGTTTCATTTCTTCTCCTTAAGAGTTCAGGACAGAAGAAAATAAAATTGTTTTTGCTTGGTAGAAAGAGTCTATGTGAATATTTACTTATGGTGATAGAATTCTAGATCTTGATTGTTAACTGTTAAGACTCCTTTCCTTTCCTTTTTTATTCTCTACTGCCCAAAATTACAGTCCAACACAAAGATAGAGACAAAATTCTGTACTCTCCCATATTCAATATTGACTTCTTTCTTCCCTGAAAAATGAGTTCAATAACTAGCATTAAAATAACAATGCTAAGTAACGTAAATTTATTTAAACAGCTACAGACACCAGCATGTCTTTCTAGCATTGAATTTCTGTTAGGAGAAATTTAGATAGATGGAATGTGAAGATTTCAAATCTTCTTTTGTTTTTTTTTTCTTCTTTTGAGTCCCTACATATTTTTCCCCTAACTTCAGATGTTGGATCCCAAACAAAAAATTATGTATTTTTGTTAGTATTTAAATATTTAAATAATGAGACAACTCAAGAAATGCCTCCATGCGATGTTAAATAGCAATGATCATGCATCGAGGTGGATACCATGGAGGAAACTTTTGCAAGCGTATGTGCTTTCCTCGTAATATGGGGTTAATGGAGCAGCAGTCTAAAAATAGTCATGAAACCTTGTATGATGAAGGTAAAATGAGAATGCTCTGCCTAGACCCTAATCTTGGCCTGAAGCTGAAATGCTGCTTCCCTAAAATACCCAGTGTAACGTGAACTTACATTGCAGAGATAGCCGAAGCACCTGAATGGTGCAAAAGTCAAACATCCCCCTCTGAGCATCCCCTTGATATCTGGACCTCCTTTCGGGAGAGCCTGTTTACCTGATCTGAGTGACCACAACCCAATGAGAGAGAAAACACCTTCAGCCAGACTGGTTTGGATGCACAGGAGCATTCCAGTCCCTGGGACAGCAACAACCTGCTGGTTTGTTGCTCTGCTTTCTAGCACTGTAGGTTTCCTTTATACGGAACAGAATCCATTGCCTTGCTCTGGAAGCTTTACGAATGGGGAAGAAGCCCAAAAGTTCTGATTATATGCCGTACATTTATTATTATTAGCTTTAAAGCTTCTCTACGGCTGTAAGGTTTCATGCACTTTTATCCCCAAATTAAAATTTATTAATCAGCGTCTAATCCCAATGTCTTCTCAGAAGGTCATTTCCGTACACCCCAAAAACAGTGCAGGCATCGCATGTATTTCATGTATTGAAATCCACTGCCTCAGCCAATTTTTGTCCTTGGTTTGTTTTTGCATTTGGGCACAAAAGGGAAGACAAGGGAGGTTCCACTCTGTTTTCTGTTCCCTGCAATCTTTCTGTCTCAAGAAAAAAGATGGAAATATGTATATGTAGAATGTACATGTAAAATAATCGTTTGCTACCTGTAAACACTAGATAAATGCCATTATGACATAAACATTTTAAAGTTATTGATCAAGTTTTTCCATATTTGATAAATAGTAAGATATGCTTTAAATTTCCCATTGGTAACTTTGCTTTCTTTTCAACTTCTAAGCAACTGATTCCCACACTGCTGTAATTCCCCCATTTATTCTCTACACCTTTACAACCTTTTCACTGTGGTTGAGTTGCTGCTGTATAAACAGAAGGTCACACGGTCTCTGAGACCCAGAGGAGAAAATGTTATTCACAGAAAGTTCCTCTGGTATCAGATGTGGAAATTGTACAAATGATGATTTTGGTATACACGGAGTAAAAACAGCCTATGTTGTTTAAAAAAAAAAAAAAATGGTTTGCAGGGTTATGTGGAGTTAGAGCTCTCTCAGAGAACCGTATTGACTTTTCCAGAGAACCGCTTAATTTGCCTAAAATACTTCTATTCAAAATATTGCCTCCAAGTCTGCAGAGTTAAACAGAAATTTGTCACCACCAGAAGTAGCAGAAAGCAAGAGAAATTCAGTTTCATCCGCATACAGCAAGAGAAAAACAGCCCTGCTTATTCAGCGAGGCGAAGTAGTAGATAAAAAAAAAAATCTTTCTCCTGTATCAAAAGCTAGGAAAAAAGCCTTTTCATAAAGAGTAAATGAAAAATAAGAAAGTGTAAGCAGATACAAATGAAAGAGGGATATAAGCTATGAAGTGATTTAAAGAAAACGAATGTGATCTAGGTTACTAAAGACAAGTAACAAGGCTTGAGGTATGGCAGAGAGATTAAAAAATACACAATATTGCCTCTGTTCATAGTTATGCTTAATGACTAATTTGTCTCTTTAAAACAAGCAATGAACAAAACCACGTAACTTGAAACAAAAGCTATTTTAACAACCAGGTTCAATGGCAGGAAGCACAAAGGCAGAACCCCCTGAGCCTTTGAAATGCTGCTTATCATGGGTCTCCCTTTTAAATTTAAATTATCTAAAATAAAAAGGGTACAAAAGCTGAAGTCCAAAGGTTATGTTAAATTTTTAAACATAATGCTAAAAAGACCCCAAATCACCCAGACTGATTGCTATAGACAAAACTTTTGTGATAGTACCTTACATTTAAATATATGAATTTTCCTCAGAGTAACATTTTAATAGTATGCTTTCACGAGACAAAATGCTTTAGAGAAAATTAAGGAGAGCTGATCAGTGACAGACATGATAGTAATTTTGTTACTCTGTCTGAAAAAGCAGACTAAAAAGAAACCCTGATTTCTGATTTATTTGGACAAAACCAGAATCCAAGTTCCTAACTCATACCTTTAACACTAATTTTGTATCTTATGCTCAGCCTTCTAAAGGCATAGGAAGAGATACTGCTTACCATTGCTTTTGTTATGTACACTATTTATCTAATAAAAATCAATGATAAGTGGAAAAGTCCATAGACCCACTTAGAAGTTAATGTTCCCTTGTATTTTAAATGTTTTCAAAATGTTGATTTTTTATGGTACGATTTTATAGGTAGAATTTTGCACTGATTTTCTTTATGACTTAGGCTACTTCAATGGGTGTTGTCTATTTATGCCAGCTTCATTTTACCAATTAAGCTGCACACCATGACGCGTTGATACTGAGTGTCAGTGATCCCCTGTGTCTCTCCTCCAGTAAGACCTCACATCTTCAGGTTCCAAAGAAATGGGTTGGATTCCAAAGGCTTTAAAAAAAATAATCCCAAGGGGTTAAAGAAATCCTTGCTACAGCAGGATTTTCTTGCTTGATTTTCTAAACCAAATGGCTTTGTTTAATTCCCAAATTCCCTATTTGATTAGAACACGTAAGTGTCCAAAGGGAAAATAACTCAAATAATGGCAAAGGAGTTCTTCTAGGCTTTAAAGCTTTTAGAACTAGAAAAAATTGTATGCTTATTTATTGTTTAACTTGGCATTCTCATTGCTTACTGCATCTGTAGAAAGAGGTAATCGGCAAAACCCCAGGACTAGAAAGGTAAAAGCGTAACGTGGGCAGACAAGGAATGAACCCTTAAGAAATGCAGACAGCACAGAGAAAAATGAAAGATGATGCAGCCTAGTTGCACAAATAAACGTACACCTTTGTATTTGGCAAATTTAAATAAAAGCCTGATTTAATAAATAGAGCATATTTAAAAGAAAAAAAAAAAAAGGGGAAGATGGCAACACAAATGAAGTCATCACTGAGATATCCACAACATTTCAATCTGATTCCTGCTAAGGTCAAAAGTCCAGTAATAAGAGGTGTCACTTTCTGATGTGAAAGGCTTTTTTCCGCTTCATTACAAAGCTTGTTATTAAGGGAGAGCACATTTTTTAATGCAACTCTAAGACAACATCACAGAAAGGAAGAAAAATAGCAAAATGCTTTCTATTTTCCTCTTTTACAACTATATATGTTTCAGAAACGATTTAATGAAAACATTTGTGTCCTTGCAGCCCAGTAAATATTGCTTTTTCCTGGCCGTGGGCTTGTTGAACTACCAAGACAGCCCCTGGGATACGTCAGACTGGGCTTGTCTTGGCCTGCCTGGAGCCGTCATTTGGCTCGTAGCAGCAGCTGACACGCTGGTGGCCACGGCCAAATTTGTTTCAGCTTCTTTTTAGCTTTGCAAAGGTGTGTGGCCGAGTGTTTACTGCTTTATAAGGGGTTTGTAGGCGATGGCGAGTAACAGCAGCTCGTCGGTATGTGTAAAATGAACTGCCCCTGCCTGTAGCATAAAGCCCAGTATAGGTGAGAAGAAATTCCTGATTGCAGCAGGAGCCTGGAATATACAGTCACAGGAGGCTACCAGAGGCACCAGGGCTATAAACTCACCAGTGCTACTCACCAGTGGTCAGGAACTGGTTATCGAACAGACGTAGCCCTGGGAGATGAGTAAAAACTGCGTTAGCGACAAAAAGGGAACAAAGAACAGTATGTAATACATACCATAGATAGAAATGTGGACACGCCATGGAGCTGTGAACCAAGGAAGAAGGTGTAGACTGTGTTAGTCACGTGTAGAAATGACCTCAAGTGGGTTCTCACGTGTAGAGGAAGAAACCATCAACCTCATTCTTCTGGGAAAGAACTTTTGACGCTGCTGACTTGCCACAGCACTGCCTGCCACCAGCCCAAAGCCATCAACCTCAGGACCTGGGGGGCAGAGGAAGCATAGTAGAAAGAGATGGGTGCTCAAAAGTTTATGTATATTAATTTTAACTGTATTTCCTCAAATCTCTTAAGTCCTAGCAACATTATACTAATGTTAAGTGTATTTCCTTAAAACTCTTAAGTTCTAGCAACATTGTAACTGGACTAACAATGTTTTTGGTTAGACTGTTAAAGTTTCAGCTAGACTAATAATAAATCCTTGACTTACATATAAGATGTGCTCCCCTCCTTGGGCAAAAGAGGGATTTTGAGTGCAGCAGCTGGGTGGGAGACTGTGCTCCAGAAGAGGAGGATCGGGGGAATCCTGTCAATGTGTGCAAACATCGCGTGGAGGGGAGTAAAGAAGATGGAACCAGACTCTTCTCAGTGGTCTCCAGTGACAGGACAAGAGGCAAGAAGCATGAATTGTAATTCCAGGAAATTACATTCAAACATGAGAAAAAACTCAGGTTGTGTGTCAAATGGCTTATATATCCATAGGTAGTTGTAATTTTTTGTTACACATTTCTGTCTGCTGTGGAAAGAAATGAGTACTTTTAAACCTAGCGGAAAAACACATATGAGGGACAATACTGTGTATAACAAAAAAAATCAGTGTAGAGATACAAAATACAGTATGTGAAAGAAATGGAAAATATATAGTATGATAAGTATAGACTACATTTACATTTGGTGAATCCTTATTTTTCATTGCCTTTGCTTTTAAACTCTTCTTCCAGCTATAAGGAGACTGGTATTAAAATGGCAACCCTAGAAACAACGAGACCTCAACCAATGATGGAGTTTCACCCATACAACATGCTGTTCTCCAACAGCACCACTATATTGCAGAATGCATTTTTGAGTCAGGTTTTCATTTAATATGCTCGTATAAACATTCCTGTTCCAGCATAAAGAGGAACGGCTGGGAGTTTTGCCAACGTATGTCTGAACAGAGTGTGAAGACTCTCCTCCTCTGGATGTAACCGGTAGCAGCGGTTAAAGGAAATATGATAGCTCCTTCACAGATGACTTAACCCACGTTTTTTTAACAGAACAAAAGAACCAGAACACATTGCTTTTTTTGTTTGGATGTTAAAGTAAGGGACTAGGGCAAGCAAGCAGTTCCAGCCTCTTCACTAGGACATAAGGCCTGTACATATTTCAGTAAGTTTAGTGAGTAGAATTGCTGTCGGGCTGTAAAATTGCTTTATGCACAGAAAGTATCAGTTTGTTTTCTGGTGTTGTGGTGTGGAATACCTGTGCTGTGCCAGATATTAACCCTATCCCTGCTGGAACCAGGACATTATCCACCCCTTATTCCATACCATGTACGTCATGCCCAGACCTTACGTTTTCCAATTAATAACTGCTGCTTTTCCCTGTCTTATATCTATGCATACATACAAATATAATTCCCTTAGTCTACAAGCCATCCCTTTTTTTAAAAAAGAAAGTGCATTGAGTTTGTTTAATTCCTAACTTTAGGCTCCCCCTGTTAGAAGTCTCTCACGGCAGGTGAGATGGTCTGTGGTGCTGGACTGTTGCACGTTTTTGTTTGGAGCTCGTGGCTGATGTATCCGATGTAGTCCGTGCCCATGGTCCACGGGTTGAAGATGTCATTCTCAAGAAAGTTGCTGCGCGCAGGCCGCTGAGGACAGTTCTGATCCCATCAC
>VZSF01010377.1:151025-231819 GCA_013398295.1 Chionis minor | reverse complement strand
GGGGGGTTTCCCCCCCTTTTTTTTAATTTTTTTTTTTATTATTACTTTTTAAGTAACGTTGCTCGCACCCAGCGCTGAAGCGACTGGGGCAAACGCCGCCCTCCTCCCTCCGGAGGCAGGAGGAGGCGCCCCCGGGAAGCCGCCGGGGCGCGGCGCTGCCCCTCACCAGCCGCCAGCCCGGGATCCGCTTCCCGACGCGTTCCGGGCGGTTCTCCCGCTCCCGCGGACAGGCCGCCTGGCGACCCGCGCCGCCCGCCCAGCAGCGGGGCCGTCAGGGCCCGGGAGGAGTCGCGCATTCTCCGCGGTCTCCTCTCCTGTCGGAAGCGCGCACATAAATCCCCACCTGCACTTGACACAAACTCTCCAGCACCAAGCTTAAGCTGCGCCTGTAATTCAGTTTTTTCGGCTGCCTCTTTTGGCCACAACAAACATCACCAGCTCCGTCCACGCCTGCTCCTGTGAGTGTATATGGGGAATGTCTCGTGCTTTGACCTCAGGAGAACAGCTGCCCTCCTCTGCCCTAGGGAAATTACAGCCTACCAGGCATCCCCCAACTTTATGCCATAAAGCTTTTCTCTCACAGTCCATTTATCACCCCTGCACATCACCATTAACTTTATAGAGAGATAAGGTAGCCTTTCACGTCACCCTCGCCCATTTTAGCCCTATATTCCCTTCTCAATTGCAGGTTTTACTTGCCAGGATTTTCCAATCCCAACCTCCTAGCTGGGACAAGGCTGTTTCTGAAGAACCTCTGCGTTGTGTCCAGAGATGAAAAAACATGTAGCAGAACATGGCATGTGAAGGGCCACGGGCATTCAGAAGCACAGCTGGGCCGCTGCCCGCAGTATTACAGGCAAACACACATACCAGAAGTGAGATAGGATGACTGGGATCTTTCTGAAAGCAGCATGAGAATCATGTAAGACTTTGCCATCCAGAGGGACCTTTACAGGCTTGAGAGGTGGGCTCCTGCCAACCTCATGAAGTTCAACAAGGCCAAGTGCAAGGTCCTGCATGTGGGTCAGGGCAATGCACAAATACAAGCTGGGCAGAGAATGGATCGAGAGCAGCCCTGAGGAGAAGGACTTGAGGATGTTGGTGGATGAGAAGCTCAATATGAGCCAGCAATGTGTGTTTGCATCCCAGAAAGCCAACTGCATCCTGGGCTTCATCAAAAGCAGCGTGGCCAGCAGGTCAAGGGAGGGGATTCTGCCCCTCTGCTCTTGTGAGACCACACCTGAGGTACTATGTCCACCTCTGGGGCCCCCAACATAAGAAGGACATGGACCCCTTGGAGCAGGTCCAGAGGAGGGCCACAAAGATGATCAGAGGGCTGGAGTACCTCTGCTGTGAGGACAGGCTGAGAGAGTTGGGGTTGTTCAGCCTGGAAAAAAGAAGGCTCCGGGCAGACCTTATAGCAGCCTTCCAGTATCTGAAGGGGGCCTAAAGAAAGCTGGAGAGGGACTTTTTACAAGAGCATATAGTGACAGGACGAGGGGTGATGGCTTCAAACTGGAAGAGGGGAGATTTAGATTAGATCTCAGGAAGAAATTTTTCACCCTGGTAGGGTGGTGAGGCACTGGAACATGTTGCCCAGGGAAGCTGTGGATGCCTCATCCCTGGAAGCGTTCAAGGCCAGGCTGGATGGGGCTTTGAGCGATCTGGTCTAGTGGGAGGTGTCCCTGCCCATGGCAGGGGGGTTGGAACTAGGTGATCTTTAAGATCCCTTCCGACCCAAACCATTCTATGATTCTATACACCAGCCAAACACCACCAAAGACTTTCTCCAGCTGACCACATCTCAGTAACCATCTTCTTTCTGCAAAATGTTTTGACTGTTTTCTGAAGCTCAAGAATGGCAGCCCCAAAATGAAGAGAGACATTTTTCTCCTTCCCAAGAGCGTCTGCGAGGAAAAGTAGTTCCTCGGAGCAGCTGTGGCCGTGTGCTGGGGTGATGGAGACATCCAGTAGCAAGGAGCTGCTGCATGCTGTTTGCATTGGCAGGGCCCTGCTGTAGGGGAATCTTCCACCAATGCAGCTGGCTAACCTAGCGCTGGTGTGGGTACCAGCAGAGATGAGATCCTTCGAGAGATGAAGGAGCTAAGGAAATATATTATTTACAGGTACGTGTACGCACAGAGACTCTGACAGTAAACTTAGTCTTCATTCTCTAAAAGTGCGTGGGTACGTACAGCACTGCAGACGCAACCGAGGCTGCAGCCTCCTTGCTGCCAAGTGTTCGTGGTGCTTTCCACTTAAATCTATCAATTCCTGCAAGGCCAGATACAACGTCTCTGCCACAACATCACGCTTTTACGGCCGCACATGTCAGTGTCCCGCTCCTACTGACCTCAAAAACACAGCTGCAGTGTCAGGAATGGCAGCCTTTCCAAAATTACTCAAATAAACAAGCCAGCTCAACATGTAGACTCAGCTGGTTTCACTTCTGCACCACACCTGTACAAAACCAAGGGGACAGTTCCTTGAGCTGTTACATCTCACAGCTCCGCTGCTAACCAGCTGAGGAATCAGGTCTGTTACATGAGGTACCGCGTCTGCACATACTTCCAAAGAAAAGGGTTATTAAATTATTTCCTCCAAAAGCTACAGCTGAAACCACAGAGAGAAAATTCCTTACACAGCATCTATGGCCCTGTAACACTCGCCTGCAGGAAATGCACTGCCCACCACTTGCCTCAGGGGCTCCGGGGCAGCCATGGGGACAGCACTCAACATTCTCCTTCTGAAGGAAACTTCCCACCATCTTGCAGGAGACCTCAGCAGATACAGTCCTGCCAAATCGCAAAGTGTTTTGATTCTTGCAAGTTTATTTTATTCCAATTTGAAGAAAAAAAAAAAAAAACCACCCAAACTTCACAGTGTATTTCACAAATCCCAGAGCCTTAAAGATGCCGTGCTGGAGGTTACCAAACCCCACGTGCTTGGTGCCCAGCCGGACAGGTTGCCCACGCAGCCAGAGGTGCTGGAGGTCCAAGCTCTACGTAAGCCACCAAAGATCCAGCCAGGCTGACAGCAAACCAGTCTGACTAGGTTTTGAAAGTTGCTGAGATTCCTTTCGATTTGGCAATGCTTCCTCAGAGTCTTTCAGACCAGCTAGGAAAAAAAAAAAAGAATTAAAATAAACCTTCATTTTGTCCCCATTTGAGATGATCCGTTTGCTTCTCTTCTGACCCTTTCAGTGTGACACAGGGTGTTGGGCTTACCCGAGTGCAGGTCTCTGTTTTGCCTCACCACTGCAACAAAGCTTGATCCCCTAAAACTTTCTGGTATCACCACGGTGATGTTTTTGCTAGGCAGAACTTCCCGAGCGCAGCAGCAGAGATGGGCTTCAGCTCCTCCATTCCAAAATCCCTGGCCGGCAGCTGCAGAAGGCCCATCACACCTGCCTGCGCTCCTCCGGTTTGTCCCAGGAAGGGACACCTACCTTCTAGCCACATCACTCAAATACACACCGATGTGCATAAACACCGACTTTCCATTTTGTAAATGGAAAATATCTGGAACACATACATCATGATATACTTGATCTTATTTCTAAAATCTCCTCCCTTGCACATTTAATTTTTTTTTTTTTTTTTGCCATAAAAGTCCTGCAAACTAGACTCTAACCAGGTGCCATTTCTACCTTGCTAAAGTAAGCGACGCCCAGAAGAGACAATCGAAAATTGTGAGGAACGACAGAGCCCAACTGTGTGCACTCTGCAAAGCTGGATAGAGTAGTATCATCAGAATTCAACAATCACATGCCCTTCTGCACAGGTAATCCAGCTCCCACGTTCTACCTTTAATTTTCAAGACTTAATGTATCTGTCAAAATCATCCCAATGATGCCTTTGTATTTTAGCCTAAAAAGCTTTTTATTTTTTTTATTCATTCCAAAAGTTTTCATTTAATGATTACCTGTTAGTTTCAAAAGCTGCTGGGATTATCAGACACTAAAGTTTAACTCAACTTACGCTTATCTATTCCCTGTGCCTTTACGAAACAGACTTATCCTGTGGGGCTGCTGTCAGTGGAAGCTTTGTAAGTCAAAAAGCAGGAATGGGCCCTTCGTGCGCACAGAGGGAAAGAACAGAACTTATCTGTTTTGGAGCTTTTAATTCAATACAATACTGTCTTTTTATATATTGATTTTTTTTTTTAATAAACAGTAACTGTTTATTAGAAAAACAGGGACACCTGGAAAGTTACTTCACTGAACGTAAAGGTTTCATGTTTCCTATTAACTTAAAAATTACGTGGTCAGGATTTTACAATTTGTGGTTTCTTTTTAGATTGTTTTGGTTATACACAAATGTGCTGTGCGAAACACAAAGGCAATAATCTTTCTAAAACTGCTGACGACCAGGTCATTAAGTAAGGTGGCTGGCCACATTTCATAAACTAAAGAACATTGTTGGAAGAGGAATAACGTTTAAAAGTTAAGAGGTGACTTTTGTAAACTCTCACACTGATGACGAGTGCAGGATGATTGCACAATTAATGCTTTGTGGCACGCACAGAAATCTGCAGCCGTAACTGTGGTCGTGTAGAATCTCAGATATTCTGATGCAGGGTGCTAGGGAAAAAACTTTTGAATTCTCCTTTTTATAAAAATACGTGTATGAAGGTTCAACTCATAGAGCCAAGGTGGCACCTAATAAAGGTGAGGCAAAGAGGAGATGACAAATAATGGAAAATTGTAATATATACCATAATAAAACCTTAGATTTTACTGTTTATTATCCTTAGTGAAGTAGAAGTCCATACTTCTGTACTGCACATTTCATTAGTGCGCGCAGTAATGCCTGAATGAATTTGAGAGCAAATCCGGCTGACCTTACTAATACAAGCAGCCCCGCTGCCCCCAGGATTGCATTTCACACAACCACAGCCCACTACTCCTGCAACGCTCGTGTTCCAGAAGATAAAGGCTACTTTATAGAACATGCTGTTTGACACGCAAGACTGCTATCCATATATACAAATGCATATGTAACTACTTGTCAACTTGCAAATCAAAGGTATGTTTCTGATATATGTAGAGAGAACCTCTTTGTAGGAATGAAAACTTTTATTTTTTAATATATTTTATATATGGGAAGAAAGACTATAATACATATTATATATAGCAGGAACAAGAATTCTTACTTTTACATGTATTTTATATATAGATACACATATTTTATAAACTTTTTTTTTTTAAACACACATACACAGAGATACATATATAAAAAACTAAAAGTTCTCATTCCTACAAATAGATTCAATAACTTCAGTGGAAACAATCATGAGAGCGCAGTCAACAGGATCTGGTCCAGAAAGCCATTCAGGTGTCACCTCTCTGATCTTATGGAAAGGCACCACCTCCATCACTGAGTGAGAACTCAGTATTACAGCAAGCTGTAATGTCCACACAGCAGTGCGTAGTCTGTGTGTTTAAAACTCTATCTTAATAAAAGACATCTAGAATGCAATTACAAAAAAAACCAAAAAGAACAATTCTGATCCCAAGACATCTCAAGCCAGAATGACTAAGATTTGAAGGAAAGGGGAATGTTCACGAGGTGCCAAGATATTATAGCTGTTCCTTAGAATAACACCACCACTATCACCTCCCCACCTCACCCCTCAAAAGAAAAAAAGTAAATGTGTCTTACGGATAAGACAAAAAAGGGAATAGAAAGGAACATGACAATGAGTCTGTATTTCAGTGCTAGGGTTTTATCTGCATCTTACGCGGCTTGGATTTGACGACCCAGACAACAGCTTCCCTGTAGTAAAGTTGCCCTCTCTCTCTCTCTCCAAAGAGCACAGCTGGGCCTCAGGGCGTCTCAGGAAGCAATGCAACGATCAATGGTCTAAACCGCCTGTCCTCAAAATATACAAGTTTTCTATAACGGCTGTGCACGTCAATGCTACATCCAAAAAGGCTTCTGCTTCCAACAGCCAATTCCCATCCTTAAACCAGTTAAGACTGAAGTCTTGATATAAATTTTGTGAATGCCAGAGAAGTTCCCCCATGGTTACACCTCCCAGAGTTTGATCCCCCCTTGTGCTCTCCCAAATCTGCCTGTCAGCCCTGAGGATGCCACACTAATCTTCTCTGTATCATTCCAGTTTTAGTCCATGTACCACCAAAAAAAGGCCTTCCTTAATCCTAGCACCTGTGGTTCTAATCACCCCAGGAAATCCTGTTTCCACTAAAGTCAGTAAGACTTAAAATATCAGCAGAGGAAAATGATCAGTTTCACTAACTAAAAAAAAAAAAAGGGGGGGGGGGGGAGGGTAGAAATATAAGCGCAGTGGTTTATATACCAGAGGGTCTTGACATTATAGCAAGCATGGCAAAGTAGAGACAGTAGAGTAAAAGTCATCTCTTCAATCTCAATGTTCCAACTCCTGACCTGTAGCTCTTTCTCAGTATTACAGCTGTTGCCTTCTGTTTCCCAACTTCTCAGTGATGATTTGGATTATACCTCACTAACACACAAATGATATCTATAAATACTGTAATTCCTAACAGAGCATCTACAGTTTATGCAACAAATTAAAGTTACGTAACTCAACTTAGAATATGCACCCAGATTGCACTGCTGAAGCTTTAAGAAGACTACATATATGGCAGCAACTACAAAAATGGGCCAGTCAATAATGCTGTATTTTAAGTCATATTTTGCAGCTACAAAAACCAAACAGACCTGGATCTCGACTCCTGTCTTCTTCACAAGCTGCCTGTACAGTCTGCACAGAAGAAAAGCTCTAATAAGGTAATGTGGCTTCAGAAATGTTTCTTCCTAATGGTTTTTAAGCAACACACGCTCAAGATGATCTTAGCGAGTCTACAGAAAGCAATGCATTGTTTTATATTACCTCAGGAAAAACAAAACAAAACTAAATTCATGCGATACCAAGCTTTTGCGCTGCACTCACCAAACTAGCTCCGGAGAAGGTTTTGTGCTGCCTCTCAGCTTTACACATTTTTAAATCCGTTTTCTATGCCTGGCTACTGAAATCAATGAAAGCAGTATTCTTGAATGGCTGATCAAACTACACTCTTCCAGCCAGCTGGTTTGAGATTGGTGACTCAATCTGGAAACAGAACAGAAAGATCCATTTCTGTGATAGTGATAATTTTAGCCAGATCTAGATTATTTTAGAGCCGGACCTAAAACAGGCCACCTATACAGAGTGACAAAGGTCTTCAATAGCTAGTTCTCCTGAATGAAGGGTCTTTGAGATGGGATTGCAGTTGAAGACACCTACTCTCCTGTGAGCACCTCCCTTATCATCCAAGGCAGACTGTGGGTTAAGGACAAAGATCTTTAAAAGCACAAGGAAGATCAAAAGAATTGCGGTATTACTCCAGAAATCTAACAGTCCTATATTTTCTAGAAAAATAAGAGAAAGGTATCATGCAAACAAGATTTATGAACAGATACCAAGAATGGGAGAACTATCTTCATTAAAGATATCAAAGCCCAATCTGTCCTCTGCACATTAACTTGTAAACTTCATCATGGATACAGACTAACAGCTGAAATGCCTCTCACAAATATGTGTGTCATATTTGCTTTCACAAATATGTGAGAGCATACTTGCTCTCACAAATGCATGTATCATTTGAACATCCACCTCGTTAACAGCTAAGTCAGAGCTTAGAAAAGCCTACACGTTGGCTGACAATGTAGATGCCAGACCCAGGACCATCTCACATAAAGGACCTCAGTCCACAGACCCACCACTCCAGTCTCTTAAGAAATTAAAATAAATTAATTTGTCACAAGGCAGATGGTCCAGCAATATGCTTCAACAGTAAATGAAGTGAACAAGAACCAAAGACAACAATCTTTCTCTTTTAAACATAATATTGACATTATAGAAAGACACATACGTAATTTGTTTCCCTTCTTACTTGAACTATCTTCTTTACAAAAAATGTATTTCACTTCTGCTTTAATTCTAGGCAATGACACCAAAACTTAAAGAATGCTCCAGCAGTTAAAAAAAAAAAAAAAGGCAATAAAGTAACTAACATGGCAAAGAGAACAACAGTGGGGCACTGGCAATCTTGATCTGACCTGCTGATTGCACTTGTTCAACGTCAGAAAGGTGTCCAACGTCTTGCAAGGCCTCAACTGGTGCCTTTGCTAAGGCAATCTGCAAGAATGAATGCCACCTATCATCCCCCCAAGCTGGATTTGTTTGATCAGTGTTCTACCTAGAAGTATATTTATACTTAGGTCCAACACATTGTTTTGGCAGAGTAATGAGCCCTTAAACTGAGGACTCTGAAAAATCTTCGCAGTCTTTTTCTGTTATCATGAAGTGATACCCACTTGAGAATTTTATGAAGTCTTTTCTTAACAAAAAACCCACATCTTCTTCATAAGCACATACAGGTACCGTCAAGTATTTAACTCACCTAAAAATCCACAGTATCATTACCAACACATAGCTGTGCGACATCCTTTACTTACGAAGCAGAAGCTCTTCTGAAACTCACTGGGATTATAGCTGAGGAAGTGGACCTACACAATGGTGGAAAGGCTAACAGTGTGGTTTTGGCTACCCTTCATCTCTACGGAGCACTGCAAGGTGGTGCTGGTACGGATGTTATGTGTGTCAAAGCCTCAGCTGCAAAGAGCAGTAAAAGCTGAGGTGCTCAGGCCTCTAGCAACAGTTTTCATACAGCTGCCCGACTTCAGGCACCCCTCCTGAAATGGACCCACACCACTACTTGTCCCTGGAGGTAGGGACATACATATGGCATAAGGCCACTTCAAAAGCATAGTCTTTAGAGATCTCTGCCCATGGCAGAGCTGGGAATGAAACCCAGGACTGTTGATACCTGTATTTCCACCCGCAACTTCCTACTCTTTTAATACATCACTGCCCACAGGCTTTACAACTTACGGATCACATGAAAAACAAACAGAATCCTCTTTAGGCACACAACCTGAAAGTCAACGCACTAAATAGTCAAGATAATAATCAAAACCAAACATCCACATAATCAAGAAAGTTCTTCACTACCATTTTGCTCAGATGAAGCAAAACTTGTACGTATTTCCATTCTGAACAAGAATGGGAATGTCCTTTTTCACTGAAAAACAAAATTAAAAGCAACAAAGGGCCTGAATAGCCAAGGGCCTTCAGTCATAATCGGCAAGATTACACTCATAGTGCTGCCTATAAAGGGCTCACCAACATGCTGAAGAATGTTTAAGTACTTCAACATTCAAACAGATTTTAAAACTACGGCAAACAAGTCTCTGTTACCTTCCACTTGTGATCATATGTGCCTATAATAGACATTACTTAAAAGACCTGATTAGTACATAACATCAGCAGGCTGCATGTTTAACCAATTCTAAACTATGCCTTAAGTTTCTGATAAGAAGTGTAACCAGTGTATCTTTTAAGTGAACTACTTCTATTAATTATTTAGCTACTTCTGAGAACACTTATGCCTGTAAGAAATCCTACTGGTATCAAATGTCAGTGCAAGTCTGATCCTGGTTAGCAGTTCACAATTAACAACACATATACTGAAAACAGAATTAAGAAACACTAAGAAAGTGTTGCAAAATAACGCTCAGAAAGTTCACTCAGTAGCACGAGAGACTGGACTATTGAAATGAACAAGGCACTGTGAAGAAATAAATGCTTTTTATGAGTATTCCTAAAATCACCTTCCAAAGCGCCTCTTGGAAGTCATTTGAGCTCATGAGGTCATAACTGAAGGCCTGACGAAAAGTGTCCTAATTCATTTTACAATTTGATATCCAACAGATGAAACACATGGATTTAAACAAAAGGAAATAATTTCCGAGGATGAAGCATTACACAAACACAAGCATCTTTGGTGTGGAAGCTATTCAGTTTGACTGGAGTTTCATTTCAACAAGTCCCCTAAGACAGAAAAGCAATTAAAAAGACGCATTTGAAAACTAAATGCTTTGTCTGAGAAACATCAGCCATCCCTATCAGTCTGAAAAAGAGTGATTAAGGAAAAGTCCTTATCTGCCAGATCATCTGCAGAGGTAGACCTTTGAGGTTTACATACTGACAAGAGGTTAAAAGCCACTGCTTTAGAATAACAGTAACATGAAATCAACAGTCTTCCACCATCTGTTAATCAAGAACTTCTCCGGTCTCCAGCGTCTGGCCACTGAGGTCCTAGAGTCTAAATTTAACGTCTTCTTTAGCACTAAGATCCTATCTATTTAACAAGGTCCTAAGAGTCTTCACTACTTCAAGCCTTCTCCTGGCCCTCTTGCTCCTTACCTCAGCAAGTCTTGAAGAAATCATTGAGCAATTTGCAGGGGCTGGAAGTGAACAGCATTGATGACTGCTCTGTGTGGATATTAACTATGCCAGGACTCATTTCATAAGAATGAGGAGTTTGTCATTTTAAGTTGTGCAGACTGTTGTGTGCCAGATGACTTCTGCCTTCCTCTCTGGAGACAGCTACTGAGCCAGCTCCGAACAGATGCTGCTTTACAGACCACCTTCTTCTGGAAGCATCAGATAGTGAAAACACTTTCATGGCCTCCAAACAATTCATTTCTCTCTCTAAAACGAAACACACCAAAAAAAAAAAAGAAAAAGAAAAAGCCCTATCTCCACTAGGAAGCGGCAAGGGCCCCAGGCAGCAGCTTCCAGCTCTTGTGTTCTGCTGAACATGTGAACCCAGGAGAACCTGCCTCACAGCTGCAGCAATGGGAACTCTTCCCTCCTTGTTTTAGCAGGGAGGAAATACGCTGAGGTGCGGTAGCATCAGGCACAACAAGGATATTCCACCACGACTCCCGAAGCATTTCCCTAACAGCAGGCTGAAGAAAAACAGGGAGAAGATGGTCCTTCTTTTTCCACAGGCCAGCTTATGCTTTCCTTGCTGAAAAAAGTTAGCGCAATTAATATGAAGAGAAATTAGACCAGAGGACAAAAAACATGGGGAAAAGCTGACCCTGTGCCTTCTCTTATTAAACAAAACTTTGTTGCTTTGCAATCCATAGAATATTAAACTCTGCATACTCTGGAGTTGGCTTGAAGCCTAACAAAACTGGAACCACCCCATCCTTATTGGCTTTATATAGATAGGTACAGAAATATACAAAGTTGAGATGATTCATGCTCTCTGGAATGAAGGGCAGCGGCACAGCTTTGCTTAAGCAGAGATATTCATGGGAGCAGGCAAAACAGACTGAGTACTCTGATGGCTGGGAAAAGCCGCTGAAGGTTGTTCTTGGTAGCTATCGAAAAGGAAGAACATTACTGAAAAAGTGGGTAGGGAGACAGGTAAGGCAACTGATCCCACAGCTGAAAGAGGAGACTGGGAGGCATCTGGGCCAAACCGGGTTTAGCTCTTCTTCTGAAATGCTAATCAATTAAAACAAAACTTGTGAAATAAATCGGATGCCAAATGACTGAAATCAAAATAGAATGCTCCCATCTGTCCTACGAGTCCTGAGCTTATTTCTCTTTTGGAGGTAGTTATCAATTTAGTTATTCTAGGAGTTTCTCTGCATATGGCACAACCAAAGGCAAAATACAGTATCAAAATTAAGAAACTATCCAATATACAAAAAAATCTGAGTATCATGCTTCTTAAAAGGCAAGAAATGCTCTCCACTTACAGGCAACAAGTACTGCTATGCGCTGTAAATTACATGGAAGCTCAAGACATTTTGAGCAATATTGATATATTCCACGTTTTTCTTCAATACACAAGTGACACTTCAGTGCTTTAAACAAAACGTTACTTCAAAAATGCACACATTAAACTCATAAACACCCAAGTAGCCTAGAAGTATTCTGAAAGTACTTTGAAATTTTTAGTAAACCCCTCAGGATGTCACAGTTCCTAAGAAAAACTAGATTATTTTTCAAAAGTTTGATCTCAGACAGAGACTGGTGATATCAAACTAGAGAACAACTGTACATTTAAGGGTGCTGATGTAATTTTTCCACACAAAGCAACTGAACTCTGTAGAAAGAAAGCAACGTCCGATTAAACTACTATGCTGCCTCGTAGACTCAAAATTCATTGCAGTGTACTTTTGTATTGCACTAACGAGATGCCAGCTCTTGCTGAACAGCTATACAGATGTCTAGCCTGCAGAAGCTGGGATAACCATATGTCAAACTTCTGTGGTTTTACCACTTGATATTTTGGGTGTATGCCTTCATTTGTGATAATAAATATCAGGCCACAAACTAATGTCTCCTCAGATATCTAATATGTTTAACACTCAAAACAGCTTGAAAATCTAAACATTTCTGCTGTTAGCTTTGAATTCTCCTCAAAGAACTATGCTACAATATATACCAGATGAATAGGCTAGGCATAACACAACCATTGCCAGTTGTTAGGATGGGTTTCTCTGCCATTTTGTATGTATATTTTTTATCCTGCAGTATCCACAAAGTTCAAACCCATTTCCCTCCTCAATGCCTTTGTTAGGAAAATCTAAATCCACTGTCCTACTACACGTTTCAATGCCGAAGACTGAAATTTTGAAAGTCGCTCCTAATCATATCTTGCACATAAGCAGGTACAAAGGAAGGTTTGTATGTAAGACATCTGTAGAAACAGGCACAACAGTACTATGTATTTTAAGTATCAATTAATAGGCCCCTAAGCATTTTCTTCACATAGCAAATGGGGAAATGCGATAGCAAAGTTAAACAAATGACACAGCATCAGACAGCCAGTCTGGAGCAGCGAAGGCAGCAGAATTCAACCCTAGCTTCTCATTTAGAACACCTTAATCCAAATGCACTTCCTTCTGTATGCATATGCTTACATATAATACGTTCCTATTGTATGTATTAACTTCTGCACCTTCACAAGCAAACAACTGATTAGGAGAAATTGCTATAGCTTAAACAAAGCCAACAGTGTTATGCTGACAAATGTCTTCCAAAATTTGGTATTGTTACAGTATGCACCTAAGAGGAAGGGCTTTTGTTTGACCCTTTACAGACCTGAAGAATTAGCATTATAGCTGACATCCTATGGGTTTAGTATCTCAGAGGTTCGGCTCCTTACTGAAAACAGCCAGAACACAAGAACTGCAAATGAAGCAACACTGAATACAATTTTATGCGGTATTGCTGGAAAAGCTCTCCTTCCTCCAACAAAAACAATAGCAACGACTGTCCTTTCCTCTCTTAGCAGTCTCTTAGCTTATACAACTTCAGACTTGCAATGGAAAAACCATACATATATATATATAAAAAAAAATAAATATAAAAGCCAGTCAGTGGGGTCAAGTCTCTGGTTTTACAATTAAGTTTCCAGAGTTGTCTCCAATCAAACTAATTCTCCAAGACCAGAACTATCACATTAATGGTTACTTTTCTTTATTATCTACAAAACCTTTCCTGGCCAAAGTAGTAAAGACTCTATAGGAGTCCGATAACTTTACAAGGTGACGGCATTTCTGTGTTTATTGTAAGCCATTTCTATTGCGAATTGCTAACAACTTTTCAAAGTGCAACACTGATTTGGAAATGCAGGCACACTAATACATCAATTGCCATGACTAATGTATAAACTTTTAATGACCTTGGCAAAATCTTTCTTTCATTGGGCAGGTGCCACTATTTTGACTGTACAAAATGTTTTGGAAATATGTTGAATATTATACATGTTTTGGAAAATATTTCAGGATTTCAGTATAGCAAACGAAGCTACATTAAATAAAAGTTTGACATGGGGGAGAAAACACTCCAAAGTTGTGCAAGTCTTTTTCTTTTTTTTTTTTTAAAAAAAGAGATATCCTCCAAGTGTTGTACATTCACAGAATGCTGGCTTTTTATCCAAACAAAGTAAGAAGACAAAACATTATCTTGAATGGTTTGCAGCTTCTTTCAGTCACTGTCGTCGTCTTGTTTCAGACCACCTCCTTGTTCAATATTGCCCTCTCCATCGCTTTCCTTGTCCCAGTCTTTCATAGATGCTCCCATCATGAAGTCATCACGCAGGATATTCCATTCTGGTCCCTCTGCAGACTTCACTTCACCCTGAATGTTTGAGGGGAGGAGAAGAGGGAACAGAGGTAGGTGAGATGAATGTGAAAGGCAGTAAAAGATGGAAATACTTCATGCAATCAAAGTAAGACCTCTCACGCTCTTACAATTTGTATCAGCAGACCTACCAAGGGCTAGCTCTTTATGCAAATGGTGCACAGAAATATGCAGGACAATCATAAATGACTTGATGCTAATAAGCAAACTTGTTTTAACCAACCAAAAAAGAAATATGGAAACAAAACAATTATTTCTCATGGATGAAACAGTCAACCCTGGGCATGGCTTACTTTATTAAAATCTTTCTTGGCAATCAGAACAGATTCATGATATCATTTATTAACCCCCAGGTGCTGCTTCATTAGAACACTTCTTGGCACATTTCTAAAACACAAATATGGATTTAATAAAGGCTTAAAACACCCCCCCCAAGATTTAATATTTAACATATTCTGAGATACGTGAACCAAATCCCCTTTATGTGGATTATTACCTCACTACCTGGGCTTGTCATATGGTACAAAGCTGACTCTAAAAGAAACAAAGTTGATCTACACACAGCAAGCCAACACCACCTTACTCCAAATTTCCTACCTCTTGAAAGTGGATAAACTGAGGCCACACTACACAGACTGGTGAATAATAAAGAAAAGTTGACAGGAGTGTAATTTTAGGTTAGTACTGAAAACAGTGCATGCTTGCAGTTAAGTGACAGATCATATTTGGGTAGTGCAACAGCCCCATCCTGTGGCAGCAGTTTTAAAGAACAGCTTGAAGCTACTACACTCTTTACTGAAGGAAAATACTAAAACCTGTTCAATGCACTGAAGGATTTCAGTGGTTTAAGCCTTAGTAGCAAAACACTTCTGAGGAACAGTGTGGCTCAGTGTCCAGCAAACAAGCAAAGAATTGTCCTACCCAAGTGGAATCAGAGGCACTGAAAACAGTAATTTACTTTTGTCATTGAAACAAATTTAATACTGGCCTGTCAGGTGTGCTTTTCCCACTCAAAAGGACAAACCTCAACCAACTCACCCTCGTTTAAGTACCTACCACCCCCTGATACTGTAGAGTGGATGGGGGTCATCGTTACAGCATCCTCTGCAGATGCAGGTTTCCCTACTAGATGCAAACCCCACAGTAAATGTATGGTCACTACAGACATTTGTTCACAGCTCTTCTCTGTCGTGCATCTAGGAATATGCAATACATAGAACACCAGCGTCATTAAGCTGATATCCGCGCAATCTTTGGGAGAGACCAGCATACCAAATTGAATAGCAGAAAAAATGAGGAAAAGAGAAAGCAGGTCCATCACTGTAAATCTAACACATCGTATAACACCAACAAAAGTTGAGTGCAAAAAGTCTGCCAAACAAGATACATATTTTTAATAGGTAATCAGAGATACTAAATGTGACTTCTGCAGTTCTTTTTGAAAGACTACTCTCACAAAAATAGGCTAACAAGTCTTAACACTTTCCTTCCTGACAGGAATCTCCCAGGGCCCAGTTCAAAAAAAGAGAAACTCTACAGCTGTTCCTCAAGATGTTTGCACTGTGCTTTGTTTGGGGTGGGGTTTTTGTCTCCACAGCTGCTCTCATTAATGCCTACTCTGAAGAGTAATTCTCCCATCCCAATAATCCCTCTTTTCCCCAGGGTAGTGCCTCCTAAAGGCCTTCCACTCTTGCAACAATTCACGTCAAATGCTATACCTGGTAAAGCCTGAAATCATCTCAGGCAGGGTAATCAATTACCTGGAATTTAAGAGTTACAGATAAGGTAGGTCCCTAGGCAGACCTTAAGATGTTCACGTGGGAATAATCTGTATTAATGCAAACACAGGTACTGTGTTCTGGGACACAAGGAGAGGGTAACTCCCCCCTTCCTCCTCCTTTTTAACTGTATTTCAGTTGCTTTATACATTTACCTTTGCAGGGTAGAGAAAGGTCGAAAAGATTACAAAAGTCACCAAGCTTTTTCTTTTTTAATCCCAGACCTGTTATAAATCACCTTTTGAACATGCCACGAGTAAAATGTGAAATGCCTAATTGGAAAAATCCCATCCTCTTTACAAAACATTTTTTTCAATAATAATAAAACCAACAGAGATTCCATTTTTTCCTCATATGTGCAGAACAGGGATTTTGTTTTGCCTTGTTTTTTTTAAACAGCACAGAAGCAGTAGGTTATTGTCAGCAAGGACAGTGAAAGGCTCCAAGTTTGAAAAGCCCAATGCTCAAATTCATCACAAGCTACTATTCAGCAACCATTAACCCTTCTTTCTGGCTATGTCAAGTGAACAACAGGACAAAAGCAGGACCTCAACAAAAGAGGGATGCTGATCCTCCACAGCATTACCCACCATATGAGGCATCACAAAGGTTTGGATAGAGTTTTACACCAAGCCCGGAGGAGACATACAGAGGTAGCATGTCCGTGCCTCAAAGATGAAGATTAAATCCTTGAAAGGAAATATTTAATCAATTTTAAGCATGCTTCCAAATGAAAAAAGTCCCATGTTTTGTATCTTCATTCCTAGCTCATTTACTTCTCTGTTCTCCCCTCAGAATAAAACCTCCCCAAATCTATTGAATCACAAAACATTCCTGAAGTCTTAAGAAAATATGCAGCGAGACTATTTGTATAATTAACAATTAGTTCAACTGTAACATCGCTTCCCAGCTTGCTTTATGTAAGAATGTTAATACACTTGGGTTTTCAATGCCATAATCTGGTTTCATCTAAATAAAACAAAACTGATTCTTGGCACGTGGAAAATAAACGAGCTTTCATTCTATACAACTGCTTTTGAACTTCCAGTCAGCTGTTCATCCACATCTCCCACACTTCACTAGAACACTGAAGTCCCCTTTGAACATCCCCAAACAAAAACAAAGCAGGCTATGTAAACATTAGTGTGTTTGCATTGTACTACATGTTCATGCTACATTGTTCATGTGCTACATGAACTGCATCCTTTGGTCAGGCAGGGAGTGAAAAATTCTGGTGGTGTTTTTCTTCCTCTCATTTTTTATACATATGTTTGAATGGGTTTGTTCTTTGCCCGAAGGTGTGGCAAACTATTTCAAAAGGCCTGAGAGGCAGCAGTTAGTAAAATATCTCAGGAGTCAATGGTACGTCGTGATGCACTTGTTATCATGAGCTGAAACAAGACAGACCAAATCGTGCAGTGGGGGCACTCTAGAGCAGACACTTACTTGCTGGGACAGAACAACTGTCCAGTTGAAAAGAGGTCATATAAATGAAATAAACACCACCTTGCCTGCTTGCTGTGCCACCTAAGCTATCATAGCACTAGCTGAAGTCTGCCACAAGTAGGGTTCTGCAGTGGGGACATTCTTCCCAAACTAATTCTGGTTTGAAGATATACCCTCTTAAAACCTGCACCTGGACCAGAAGAACTGAAATTCTTAGCCAAGTCCTAATAAAGCCAACCACCCACCCACCCAACAACAAAGCTTAGGTCTGTCACCTAGAACAAACAGCCCTTCCTTGCAGGACACAGGCTGGAATTGCTTCCTGGATGCTTCTGGAGGAATTGGTCTATGAAAGCCTCATGGTATCAGCAGCAGCTATGTGACTGTCATCTCCCTGTTTTGGTTCCTTTCTTTACCCCTGCAAAAATTTGGAGCTACGTAGTTCACTCTTGGTAAATGACATTACACTAAGTACCTTCAACTGAGACCTGCCAAACTCAATACCGGAGTTGTGGCAGACTGCACTGACACTTAGGTGGAAGATTGACCCTCACTACCCCTTCTAAAGTTGTCAGAAGCAGCAGGAAGACACTTGTAACTGCACATGGCTGCTTCAGTCTGCAAACAAGTGCCTTAGCTCAAAGCCTGCTTCCTTTGAAAGCTTAAGGGAATTAAGTTCAGTCTGTCCAAGCCACAGGACATTGTCATTTTCATCTGTTGCATTACTGGCACAGCAACATCCTAAAACCAGAGCAGAGAAGTTTGCCAGAGCTCTACAGAACTGTATGCATAAACAGGCCAAAGTCCCCTAATGCTTATTAGTAATTAACAGCATTAAAAAGACACATGATGAAATCAGAGCACACAGATTAAAGCCATCATTTCCCTCTGCTTTCCACCACCTCGTGTCACTCGAACATACCCCAGTTTCTGCATCTGAAAAACAGCAAACATACCAAAGATCACTGCAGAGATTCCCCTACAGCCTGCGTTGAGGAGACGGCATATACAGGGTATTAACAAACGCACATTTTTCAGACCTAGGAATTACAATCCGCACTCTGGGCTCCCACGCCTTTGCTCCATGTACAAGATGAAATGCCAGAGCTTGCAGGGGCATCTCTCTTTACCATCACATACAATAAACGTTTATTTGTACCTGTCAGGGAAGGAATTTCTAACATAAATATCACTCAAGCAACAACTTTAAGCCCTGAGAAAACAATTCTAACATATCTAATTAATTTGAACTGCCTCCCCAGGTCCCTCTGTTTTGCTCAATACAAACATCTAAGACCTTGAAATACAAGGCATCTTTTGTTATGACGAAGAAGTTAAAAAGCATAACTGCCAAACTGCATTCTCGGCTACATCTGACAGTTACCTTCCTTGACAGCCCGCATCTTGCTCTGAATGACTGCTGCTATTCTGTTTCTCATCCCCAAGCAAGTTGGTTTAAACCTAGCGTAAGGCATACACTGAGGTAAAAGTCAATTAAAAAAAAATAAAATAAATTAAATCACTTGGTAGAAGTGGGGGACGAAATGAAAAACAAAGAACATGAGCATAATTTCTCCTATATTCATTTTCAAGAATATCCAAGCTCACAGACTAAGAAAATAAGTTTCCTCTAGGTTGGGAAGGAATAAAGAAAATTGCAGCTGAAGTATCTAAAGCAGCAATACAAGCAGCAAATAAAATGTAATGATTTTTAAAAAAAAACAAGATTCTTGGGTTTTATCATCAGTGCTGATGGCAACTTTAGCAAATCTGAATTACAATGAGATCCTGACTGTAAGAAAGGCTCCCATGTACGCCTGATCCCAAACAGACAAAACCCCACAGATCTGGAAACTGAGAGTATGTCTTGTACCGCTACTATCCTGAACTTCTGAGGGGAAGCCTCAACATCAACTCACTTTGGGAAGCATTTCTGAGCTTGCAGAAGACGCGAGCTGCACAACACAAGTCTATTCTGCTGCAGCATAATTGTGCACATTCATTTATTCCTTAGGGCGCGAGGCATTCAATACCAATTTGCATCCTCTCTCTCAATGAGAAATTAGAGTGACAGAACTAAATTGCCTTGGTATGAAATGATGCTCTACTGCGGATACCAGCAGTGGCACAGGAGATTTACTCAGACCACAGGGTCTCTTGTGCACACCAGAATCTGCACTGGCATTTCTAGTAAATAAATGTACGAATGAAAGTTTTTTTACAGTGTGTTTTGAAACCTGCTGTTCCTGTTCAAACTTCTCTGCAAGTAATGCACTGGAATTATTACTACAAGCACAACAAATACTGATTTTCCCTTTGAGCACAGCCAGAAGACCACCCAGAGCTTAATGACCTGCATGAAGAATCTCCCCATCCTCACATCCTCCTCTAGGGTTTACTATAACTGGGGATGTGTGAATGAAAAGGAATGCTTTGGGTTGGCACGCAGAGGCTTCAACATGCCCCAACCTTAGCGGGGTCAGAACTGAATTACAGAATTTCTAAAAACAAGTATTCATCTGGACTTAAGCAAAGAAGAAAAATCATCAGCATCGTTATTAAATGCTCAGTTGCAAAGACTCAGAGAAAAAGCTTATGAGAGAACAGATATTTTTCAGCCTTAGTTCATCAGAAATTTCATAAATCAGTATTTCTGTCAGAAAAAGCACAAATATTTTAAGAATTCAAGCGTAACACAGGGCCCTTCTGCATACAGGATGCTCTGGAACTCCTCAGCTCGTGCTGTGCTCCAGCTCTGATAGCAGCTGTCTCAAAAATCCTTCAGCTACACAAGGAATTTTACCTCATGCTGCTGCAAGACAATGTCTGGCCATACTGGCATCGAGATTCCCTTTACACGTTTTAATGAGATGATGAACAGCATGGGTATGCAACACCCAGGAGCTACTCCCGGAAAACAGGAAACTCATCACATAAAAACTCACCTGAAAGTAAGTCTCACCTAATGAAACACTCATATAATTAGGTTACAACACAGGTATAAACTGTTACCTTTACCTATACTAACAATTCCCCTTGTGAAATATATTCTGTAATTTATAACTCATGTTGTATAAAATACAAGGCAAAATGACAAAGTTGTGAACATCAAGTAATTACCTAACTATCTTTCCAACCGTCAGGCCAAAACAGCCCTCTGACATAAAAAAGAAAAGGTCCAAAAGTAAGTGTTTTTAACTATGTAGCAAATAAAAATAAGCTCAAAGTAGACTGCAAATTATTACAGAGGAAATACCTGGAAATAGAGAAATAACACCTACGCCCCCACACCCTGTATTAGGTTATCATGCAACACATTGGGACAGAAAGTTTCCAGCCAGTATATTCTTCCAGTGTGCCATCACTGCTCATTTTCAGTCATGTTTCTTTTTTCCTCCTGTAAAACCAGAACTGCTTCATCATCCTCATCTATACACTTTTATCTTCACATCTGCAATGCCTGTTTATCAGCAGTATATACTACTGACAGTGAAATTACTGCCTACCATACTGGCCACTACTATCTCACCATCCACCTGTTACTCCTACCCTTTCTTCATCTCTAATTCTCCACACAGCTTTCATGTTTCACCTACTTGAGTGACAGGATCCTCAGAGCAAAGACTGCCCAGCACTGAGATCAATTAATTCTTGACATAAAGACTCAAGGAGTACTGTGGTTGAAAACAACTTATGATCAAGACTTTTGTATTTAAAGCAACATGTTATACTTGCATTGCTACTCAGATAAAAATTTGTATAGCAGAAGTTAATGGTATTCAGAGTAGATAAATTCTGTCTTGGAAAAGACAATGCTGCTGTCCCTCAGAAAGAATAGCTTTTCACGCTCGCTAATCACATGCCTCAGGTAACTAGTCTGCAGAATATTGTTCATTTTGTACCAAAAAGCATATTGGTTAATTACACGAGCAAACTTACATGGACGACTCCTAACCAACTTCCATCGTTATTCTTAAAAGGAAAATAATGAACCAAGAATTTTTCTGTTTGGATGGGATTCAAAATAAAGGAAGAAAGAACTTTTCTAGATACTTAGCATTTCAACCCTGAAAGAAATGCCACACAACTTCTCGCAAGTGATAAAAAAGACTTCTCCCCGTCAGCTGGTCCTCCATTTCTTAATGTGTATTTCCTGCCATAATGAATCCACTACAGCCTTTAAAGATCAGCCTAAACATTACACAGACCCACAACATCCTCGTTGCAAGTTGCAGTTTTCGAACCATCACGTTGTACCTGGAGAATATGCAGCTACAGCATAGATACTATACCTAGTAAATAAAAAGCATCTGGTCAAGACTAAGGCCTTCAACGTGCTATCCCTCAGAAGCCAGTACTAATGTCTTTCAACAGCCTACTTTAGACAAACATCTTTGAGTCGCAACAGATTTTTCTCAGATGTCACCCATTTATGCAAGACACTTTTGCACTATCTTAGCTGGGTACCTAAGATTTATGGCAGGTTTTTATAAAAGTTTTCCTGTTGGCACAGTAGGGAAACACGGAGGCCCACAGCTGTTTGGAATATTTTTTGATCCTTTTTTAGAATAAATCAGCAGCTTGCAGATTTTTGAATAATCTGAACGTGACTCAGATTATTTCCTACAAATGATGCTGAAATCATCCACCGTTTTTCATTATGATTCAGCAAGAGGAATAACAAGAGTCCCAAAAGGTTGTCTCAAACAACAAAGGCTACAGTAAATGACCAAGTCCTTCACCTCCAGCACTTAAGAAATCACCGCACACAGTAGCTGATGAGGAAGAAGTGGGGCTCATAAAAAGCCTCCTCTTCCTGACTCAGGATTTCCACTTACATTTGAGTCCCAAAACAAGTATAGAGGTCAAAAAAACTATGAGGTGAGGGGAACAAACCACAAAGAACTAGCTTTTGTGTATTTTTATTACTAAATATGAAATCCTGAAGTTTTTATGACTATTAAGCAGCTTGTAGGGCTAAACCTCCCTATCCTCATTGCCCCTGCTTTTACTTAAACGGCTTCTGCAACATACCCTAAATGTCTGCAAATCCACATCTCTTTGATTTTATACTCCTGTAATATTCCTCACACCGTTGTGGGTGAGTGGCAAACTCATCAAGGAACAGACCATAGCCTTCAACACTCCCAGGCTGCTTTCTAAAAGCAGTTTAAACCTGAAGAGGGAATATGTAAACTGCCCATGATCCCAATCCCTTCTTAGCCACCTGTCTACCCTTTCTCTGCATTTCTGACCCTTCCATCTCCTTTATGTTTCTGTATGGATCTTCCCAATGCCTGCAGGTGGAGAAGAAACGACACAGACCACATGCAGAACACCATGCAGGGTTCAGCAACAAACTAAAAAGAGGTCAGATATTTCCAAGAAAACACCTTTAGTGTAATTTGTAATAATAGATTTTTTTAAAGAAATAAATATATATATTTTCTAAGCTTTCAGTAAATTTCAGAAACATTAATTAAAAACTGTCCAGATTTCCCCATAGGAAAAAAACCCCAAAACTGAATTCAGCAACCCTCTAACCATCGGAAGATGGAAGGAGTTTGACCCACCACTCCTGAAGTGTACCAAGATAAACAGATGAGTAAGGGCCCACAGAGGTCATTTATAATACACATCTGCTAGTTCAACACTCTGGGAATCGGGACATTTTATACCTTAACAGAACTTCAAAGTAAGGGAATCTCTTTTCAAGATAATTTCTAACAGAAAATGCTTAGATGGGGGAAACAAACGAGTGCAGATAGACAAGCTCCACCCAATCTTTCCCACTTCCAAAGAACATTTTTTTATAAAACTTTATGAAACGTTGAGATATACTTTTCTCTAAGTACACTGCCCTGCCTATAAGAGTTACGAACAAAGCCAAAAGTGGAGAGCTGCTTTTATAAAGCTTCCAACTCAATTTACCAGAAGTCGTCTAATAGGACTTGACTTATGTGCTTTGTATACTTACAGGAAGATCAAAAGAAGATGTATGCCACAAGTTTTTCAAACGTGGTTGTTTCAGACATAGTTTTACTGAAAAAAAAAGTCTTGTGACATGTTCTGGGAAAACAGAACATCATCATAGTATCCTGTGCAGTGACAGTCAAATCGCAAGGCAAGTTAGTCTCATATGACAGATGGAGCTGTCTCTGTGTTGCCTGAGATTTCAATCACAAGTCCCTGTTTACATTCACTTGCAAAATCTGTCAAACTTCAACTGCTTCATGCTGAAGGCTTTCACGATGTTTCAACTAAAATCACTTCATCCCTTTTCACAGAAAGACAAACTTAAAACAGTTGGTCTACAGCTCTAAGGTGGAAAGAGTTATCTCCTACAGGCATCCATTAAAACCTTGCATCATTTATTCTTTTGGGACTTAAAAAATCAAATCAGCTCAGGTATATTCTGGAGCTGAGAACGTGTCTTTTGCTATCTCCATGAACATCTTCCCAGATCTGGCCAAGTTACAAACATCTGGAGGTCTGCCCTCCCCAAACCTCAGGGTATCACCTAGGTAGACAGGATAGGCACTTAGTATCCAAATTCTCTTAAAATATCTGTCCTCACTGATCACATACTATCTGCATATTAGAAGAGAGCATTAAATGGGACCGTGCGTGACTCGTGATGACAAACCAGGAACTGGTGTTCCTGTGCGAGCAGTTGTCAGGGCTGCTCTCGCATCAGGCACCAGGATGCCGGACTGAGTGCTTGGCCCTCAGGTGCAGGGGGAAAGAACCTGTCAGGAACATAAAACATGAAGAGGACAAAACAAAGAGCTTGATGGAAATGGAGTGCAAAATCACAGTCTTTTTCCCTTCCTGACTTCTGATACAGTATCTGAAAAAAGAGGGTGGAAAGGGAATACACAAATACACATGTAAGGACTGGCAAAGACCTACATTACCATGTTAACACAGATGTGTGTTACCGGCTATGGCAACAGATAGGAAACTGAGCTTGCATAGCTTAAAATTTTAACCATGCTGGCAGCCCAAACTGGGTAAAGTCAACACATCTCCCTGTAAACAGATTTAAAGTTAAAACGTTGCCATACTGCACAACACTTCACCTTAAAGAACATAAGGAATTCAGGATATAGCAGACTGCTAGCAAGCCGCACTGTGTTTATCTCCAAGGATAAAAATCAGAGTACAGCATACAGTTAGGTAGGCAGCCACAATTTGGTACAAAACCAAAAAAACTACATTAAAAGCATCAGCTCCAGACATATATGAGGTGATCTTCAAGAAAGTATATACACATTTGGAAAAAACAGATACAAATGCACGATTTATAAAGGAATCCAAATTAAAAATTTCTGTGCATGTGATGGGAAGACATTTATTAAAATTGGGAGAACATATCTACTCTGGCTGCAGCTGAACTAAATTAATACTTGGCTGCCCCCTCAAATCTGCTGGAATACATGCACGCCCGGTTACTCCTTCAATTAGTTCTGTAAAAGCAGCACACAACAGCTGTAGTAATAAACTTCTGCTACTCCGCAATGTCCTTATCACCTAAGCAAAAAAAGTTTCCTTTTAAGATCAAAAGAGGTGCTGATACACCTTATCAAGTTTCTAGAAGTTGTCTATGCCTTCATCCATACTTCAGAAAAAAACCATTTCCTACAGCTGGTTGAAGCAATTGTTCAGATTACTGTCCTTCCAAACAGGAAGTTTGGAAGTATATAGTATACAGAAGTACACAGATCTGATTTTTAAGCTGGAAAGCATATTTATATCCCCATTTAACTTGAAAAATTAAATCCCCTATGCCACTTCTTGTGTCCCAGCAAGAACAGCAAAGTTGGAAGTGTAGTACTCCTCCTGCTCTTAAACAATCTGCCAACTACTGCTTAAAATTAAAATATTTATGAATATTAAAAGTCTTCTGAACAAAAGAAAAATCTGTAGTAAACCTGACTTTAATTACTGTGTTTACAAAGTACTTACCAAATACTAACAGCATTTATAAAGTACACTTCAGGCAGAAGGAAGTCTTCTGGAAAAGCATTTTACTTCAAGTCCCATATGAGCAATAGCTGATACGAAATAGCACTTGTATTCTTCTCCATTCATCTTCCTTCCCATCAATAAATTTTAGAATAGGTACTATTTTGAGACCAATACACCAATTTTTTCCAGACGTCATCACAACACAGGAAGTAAACTGTACCTCCAAGTCATATAGTCATCACAGTGTACGAAAAATTACCTTGCAAAATTTGGATCAAGGTTACTGAAGTAGAGCAGGAAATCCCGCTCTCACTTTCACCATTGAAATGCTCTGCAGCAGACCCTATGTAATTCACCACAGCAGCCAACATGTCTGTGCAACTCTAAGAGATTGGAAACTTCACTCAACACTGGACACAAAGGTACTTCCCTAATCCATAATACTAAGAGCACCCAGAAATTTCTTAAGGACCTAAAAAAAATAAAGGATTCTTGCAAGGAACCCTTTACTGCCACTGCCTACTTCCGTATTTCTTCTATAGACATAAAGATGACTTCAGCCTCTAGGGCTGGAAAGACAGCATCTCTGATAGGTACCTTTTTTAAACCTGTAGTTTAATAATGTTTCTTACAGTATCTTACAGGTGGGAAGCAGCAAGATACAACCAACACATACTGAAATGAAAATCCGGTCTGTAAGGATTGTGTTGAACGAGGTTGAAAGCTCTCATATCTCCAAATAAATGCTTCCCCCCAAAAAAACAACCCAAAACTTAAAAAAAAAAACCCAAACAACAAACAAGGGGGATTTTTTAAAAAAGAAAATTACTACATTTTTCTCCCACATTGCAAGGTTTTCAGATAAGGTGGTGAGGGGAGGGAAATTAGGTGATCTTACCCAGAGGCAAGCATCATGTACAGTACCTTGGAAAAAAACAGGGAAAAAATATTACACAAGTCAGCTGGCTCAGCAAGGATTAAGAAATACCTTGATAAACAGCTAATGATATGAAAGGCAAAGCTTTTGGCTCCAGCTCAGGAAAGTAATTACTCCCATCTGGGCACACAAAACCCCAAGAAGGGCTACAGTTTCACATAGCACAGGAAAATTTTCACAGCCTCACAGTCTTTCTTTCATAGCTACAGTGGGTGGGTGTACACCAAGTAATATTTAGGCCAATGGCTAAAAGTATACAAGACTATAAACAACGTTCTCACAGAGCACAGGCTACCTGTCCTTCCCATCAATGCATGAAGCTAATGGAAACAGAGAACAAATTTTAAGTGGTTGTGCTACTGTGAAATCCCACTGCCACAGACCAGCCTTTACAGAGCATTTAACTTCTTTTTCTCACACATACCTGACTAGCCTACCACAACAGAGCTTTAAAAGGGGTTTCTTCAACCCCCAACATTGCGAAGAAGCCATCAAGATTTCAAAAATAAAGCAGCAAATTTTGCATTCAAAAACCACTGCAGAGTAAGAACAAGCATTTGCTCGTTCTCACAAATACAGTCAAGTCTCCTTTCACAACACAAGGCTCGAGTCAGGAAAGTTTTGCTTTCACTGGGAAAACTTTATTCTGCTATTTTTCCTGCTGACTGCTTGCTTTATGTGGGTGGGGTAGAGTTTTTATTGTTCTGGACTGCATTTTAATCGATGGCAGAGTGCCTGAAGTTTGGGATTGGCATCTCTTACATTGTTTTTGTTGAGATAAATAAATGTATTTCCCCCCTCTTTTTTAAAAATGAAATACATGCCATACTCTCAACTAAAAACAAGGCAGGCTGCTACAAAAAAAAACCCCACAAAACAAACAAACAAAAGCTTTCAGATGTCACAATCTACCAAACTCCTGCTGCAAGGAATTCACCCCCACAAAAGCCTCATCCCTGCTTACTACACTCTGAAAAACCTCAAAGACCAAGAAGCAGAGATATGACAGTGGAGGCCAGCAGTACTGTTCAGTGGCTAAATGTTTGTGTAATTCTGAGGAGGAGACTGAAGATCAGATATTGGCCTCAACCTCCAGCATCAACAACTACAAGGATGGGAGCCTACTAAACGGGTAAGACATATCCTCAAGAGAAAATAAGGCAGGTTAAGAATAGCTTGAAAATGAGTTATTAGTTTGGTTCAGTACTGAATGAAGAGTCGCTGAAGCAAATGCAATGAGGGAGGGAAATGGTGGTCTATCCAAGCTATCAAAAAAACACTAACCAAAAAACCTCCTCTCCCCAAACAAAAAAACCCAAACCTAGAAGTATAGCCTTATTTTAATGAAAAACTCCAAAATCTGCAGGTTTTCTTCACAACCAATGTGAGAGCAGCACCTATATCAATATTCAAAACCAACACTAACCAGCCATCATCTGAAGCATCTCCAGAGCACTTTAATGGAAATATGCTGTTACAGAGGCTGCCAAAATAAAACTTGTTTTTACAGTATAGACATATTTGCAATCTATGTTTTCTGACCTTGTAATTAGAAAACTGCCCTGCTACAACCTGACACAAAGAAAAAAGGTCCTAGGGTTTTGCTCAACTATTGATTCAGTGCCTACTACAATAGTAGTTGGCAGTACTATCACTCCAATGTTCTTCTGCTTTTCCAGGGGGAAAAAAAGAGGGGGGGGAATAAAAAAAAACCCGAACCACACACACGCACACACACCCCCCAACAAGCAAGCTGGAATTATTTAAGGAGAAATAAAGTGTCAGCACCAAGCTAAATTGTTCTCATTATCCAAAGAATTTAAAAAATACTTTAATATTACACTTGCATGAAAATTGTATGAGTTCTTCATGCCAGGCAGTGTTTCAGCATGCTCCCCAAGTACACACAAACAAAAAACATATGACAAACTGTTGTCTCCCAACTGATTAAAGTATTTCTTCCTGGCACAGAAAAGCACTTAGTTAACTGCTGTGAGTCTGGGCCAACAGAAGTATTCCACCCACTACCAAGCACAAAGTTCAAACCTGAACACAAATACGCTTCAAAAACGTGCAGCTTCTGAAATATGAGAAAGAGTAGGCCTGAGCAACTTGTTTTCAACCCTGAGCTACTTGGTGAATTGAGAGAACCGATACAGACTTGGACAAGTCCAACTACACTGTGTCTCTCTTGAGCACATTTGGAAAAAGTGGAATGTGTTAAAATTTTTCTCTCCAAAACATCGTAACAGCAATAAAGCCACATCAGCCTAACACACACACAGAAGTAGGGAAAGAAAAGCCTACATAAAATGTTTAATATGTCTCAGTTCCTTTCTGTTGTGCTATTGACTTGTATGGCAAAGCCCTTCAGTTCTAGATACTGTAATCATCCAGAGTGAGTGAGTTTGAAATGCCCCAAACCGTGGGCAGACGCAAGTAGTACAGTCTAATATACCAAGTAAGATGAAGAGCCCCTGTGCCTTTAACAATTTTAAAGAGCTGATAACTAGTATTGGCCAAACTGTAAATGTCACAACCCACTAAAATCTAGCAGTTTGTTCCACAGTTGGTGCAAAATCCATAATAAAATCCAATTTTTTTGTATTCTTTTTTTAAACACACAGTTAAATTAAGGTATTTGTGTATAAGGCTTGATGTCTTATCAGGAGAGCTTCCAGTGTTCTATACCTTGATACTCAAAAGACAGGGAAAACAGCCTAAGAGCTGCTTGCTTCATTCCTAAGTAGTCTCAAAAAAACCCAGGCACTTGGATCACAGCTGTTCTGAAGAGCAGGCACATTAACGGACAGTAATCATACTAAGAAGGTATCTTGTACGCATTTTTTCTCCCAGACGAAGCCTACCTGTTTGCTTTTTGTGGCCTTTCCAGCAGGATTCTTGCTTCCTTTAGCACCCTCCATGTTTCTTAAAACATTGATGAAATCTTTCTTTGAAACAGATGACAGCAGTTTAGCACGTTGCCTGTCAGAGCTTCCAGCTTTCTTCACCTTCTCATCAACATTCTTTTGGTGCGTCCTGACAGCATTAAATAATTGTACAACACCTCTGGGACAGGGAAAAAAACACAACGAAACAAAGCAAAGTTTTTAACTCAAGTTCCCTTTACAAAAGTGAACCCTCTACCAAAGCAACTAATCAGGGCAGATGCTGGATAGCTTCTAGCTCCCCAAAATGGTTACTTAAAAACCTCAATTCAGTTAAGAAGTAACATTTACTACAAGGTGAGAGACTTCCAGTTTTCACTCTTCCTTCACACATATTGCCAGGAACCAGTAACAAGCAAAACCACAAATAACTATTCCGACCCCAAAGTAAGTACGGTAATACAGAACTGAGATCAGTGCAAGAGCATGTCTCATCCCCAGAAACATGTTACTTGTCCTACAATCAGCTGTTAAATTTCTCAGGCAAGATCTTGAGAGTAAGGGTACAAGGCAAGAGAACGAGTAAGGAGACAGATACAGACAGCGCATCAAGGTGTTCAATTAGTCCTGTGACACCAAACTACTGCAATGCAGAACAGGCATCTGACCTTAACAGATGTGGATCTGGTGAATCCTCTGCGGAGAACGAAGAAACAGAGTAGCAGAAACAACTGTTCCGCATTTTTAAAGCATTAAATTAACAAAATGAAGGGATCCAACAAAGCATTTCTGTTAAGCAAACATTACATTCCCATCTAAATTTTTACTCTTTCATAAAGCTTCTGGAATCTTTTGCTGAACTTGATACTGTACAATGCAGACCTGTATATAAATCACTCGGCTCCTGCTAGTCACTTCTTAAGAGTTCAATCTGATTGGAAACAGATTACCTACGCAGGCCTTTTCTTCCCCTTTTCCTCCTTTTTTCGATATACATACATTTAACGAAAGCATTCAGAAAAACTCTTACCTTGTGGCAGTTCTCTGAAAATTTCTTTCTCTATCTCGATCTTTGACAACATCTGGCTTCACTCGGCACATCATTTCCCACTCCCGCTTTTTATCCAGCTGCATTATAAATATTGTTATGTGAAACAACATGAAACATTTGAGAACACAGCATACTCTGATAAAGCATGTAGCAGGATAGAAAAAAAAAAAAAAAGATGAATCAATGAATCTCTGTATGGTTTGAGGCTACGGGGTGCTTCAATATGGGGCTGGGCAACAGGTCTGAGTGAGTCTCTTGCACTAACACCAGGAGTCACAGTCAAATTTCAAAGAGCCACTTGCCCTCTGTAACAAAAACCAGGAAAGAGTCACACCAGAGTGGCTCAAGACAAGTAAAAGGAGTTTAGAAATACTCAAATCCTTTCACACTGGCTGCTACAAACAAGGAAGTTACTTAAAGACTGTTTTCAACTCCGAGACTTCACAAGCTGATCACAGCAAAATTTATACATAATAAAGTCCTGGGCCTATCAAGTTATGCACACTGCATTTTTAACCCTTGGAATTTGACTTCCCCCATCAAGTTAATCACGGCACAGCTTTGTGACCAACAGTGACACACGGCAAAGACTACAGCTGACAGAACTCAAAACACCAGGGAGGGCACCAAGTGCTCACCAGTGAACAACTGTGCACAACACTTACCTCTTTTTTTTTTTTTTTCTTTTTTTGGAGGCTCTGTTTCAAAACTAAACTAACTTGCTTTCCCATTACCAGGGGCCACAACACCATCAGCTTTTTTTCTGCTGCAGTAGGAGAACACTGTATTTCATCAACCTCTGTTTGAGCTTGTGAATTTTTTTTTCTTTTTCTTTTTTACCAGTTTAACAGTGTTCTAGGTCTGGTGATGTTGGATTAAGTCTGTTTTATGCCAAAAGTCTTTAATGGAACTTCAGAGTGCTTATCTTTACAATTCCAGGAAGACTACTACAAATTTGTGAGTTTATGACCATGTTTTGGCCTTTTATCAAAAGAACTGCCCTATTCTAGCTTCCATCAGCAAGAAATTAATAGAAGGCAGACTGTTCTCAAGTTTTTATACGGATAAACAAGTCAGTTTGGGGACCTGAAGCCCACCTCTGCTTTGCAATACTCCCACATATTTACAGGTATTTCGGACAACTTTAACTGCGCAGGTGCCGTACTGAAGCTCTCTTGTATTTAAGAGGCAGGCCATGGCCAACCACAGCATGTCCCAGACTGTCAGGTGGATAACCTGGTTAAACATTGAAACAGAACTGGTAAGATGAGACATTAGAACTATTAGTGTACTTCTACCCTGAAGGTAAATCAATCACAGCCTGGAATTAAAAGTTCCACTAAAGACACACAAACAAATGACTTAACTGCCAACATAATTTTGTTTTCTTCATAGCAGTTTCGGAACCAGAAGCCATTTAGGGCACGGACACTATAATAGAAAACTCCTACCAGGAAAATCATTGAGGGGAGCAAATAATGATTCACTACGACGTCAATGGTTACTGCAGTCTCAACCTAGAGGCCCTTCATTTTGGAAGTTGCAGCAGAATTTAAATGAAAGCAGTTCTCTTTCTCCCTCACACTTTTGATGAGAACTATTTCAACTTGTAATGCCAACAAAGTGCATCATACCCCAAAGTAACAACAGCTATTAGAAAACTAAGCCTAAAGCAGCTGCTTTCACCCTCTCAACATCAAAAACACCTTAAGCTGACATATCGGAACAGCCTTGCTGCCAAAGATCAGCCTGCCTGACAGCCCAAAAAAAGCACTAAGGGAAAAATCCCTACAGCATGACTGCCCGAAAAGCAAAAAAATTTGAAGCTACTCAAGATAACTGTGGAGAAGGGATTCCAAAACTGAGACAGTCTCAGAGCATTCTCCCGAAACCTCCCTAAGGTGATCTTACACGTATCTCCATCTGACTGTGACTGCACAATGAAATACTGTGTATTTTTCTCACCTTCATCCTCTTCTCCAGCCTTTCTTGTTTTTCCTTTTTTCTCTCCTTCTCCAGTTTTTTATTCTTGGCCAAGATGGTGGACTTATTTTGTGGAATTTTTTTGTTGAGCACTTTTGCCATGGCATCTGCCCAGCCTGCGCTTGGGCCAGCTTCAGAGCTTGTGGCCTCTTCAACTTCATTGCCAACGGTTGCCGTTTCATCTTCATCATCACCATCCAGGGCTTCACCTCCTGAAGAGTAGCTGTCTTCTGGAAGTCCCGAGCTTAACTCAGAATCTAGGGGTAAAAAGAAAAGAAAGAACAAAAAAAGTATCAGAAGTTCTGTTTCTAGTAAGGATTCATCACTAACATAATTTGCACCATATGCAAATGCCATCCAAGTTCAGGGCCACGTACTGCTTGCTGTTGCTATTAATTCCTCAAACAGGCATACGCCATCATAACGAATTTACCAGAAAGTATCCAGTGCAAGTGCTTCCTCATCTTTGTGATGATTTAAAGTGATTTAAGCGGCTGGGGAAAAGGCAGCCTTGTTATTAGATTAATAACTACTTCGATGCTTAGGAGTGGCAAGTTTTGGGAAAAAACCCTGTATTTTCCAGTTCAAAATTATAATTTATGATGCTATGCACACACATATATGTATGCACAAATGCATGTATGTACACACATATACAAACCGCAACAGTGACATCTAGTGCTTAAATGTAAACAGCCACATGGACTAAATTGAAGGCAGGGGGACATGAAAGCAAAATCTGCTCAAGGGAAAAAACGTCAGCAAAAATACAACTACCTAAGCATAATGAAGACAGAGGGTAGACTGCTTTGTGAAACAATGAATCAAGACAGTTGTTTGGTAGCCGAAAAGAAACCAGAGAAACTGAGCTTTTCCGGTAAAAGCAACTGCTTAAATTCCTGATACACAAATGAAACACTCCCAAATTCAAATTTCCTAACCCTATGCCCCCTTCAAAATAGAAAAAAAGGAATTAAAGTTAAAATACTGAAGTCTGGAGTCAAGGAATAGCTAGACAGGAGAGAACCGCCAACTAGCCGAACAGAACACAGGAAGAATCTACCACTTCCCTTATTAGCCTGTTCCGTGGGTCAAATAGCAAAAATAAAGTCTTTAACAGTGAGGATGATAACTAGAAATAAACAGGCTGCAAGTTTAAGGTGTGCTAAAATATGGTTATTTCAGTGGACCCACTTTATCAGGTAATCAAGAGCAGAGCATACAAGTGTCCTGCCACCATTAACTGCCATTCCACTAATACTTGTGCCACCCAAAATTTTAAAATATACACAACTTTCAAGGCCGCAAATCAAGTGCTGGACAGGAGGCTGGTTTCTCACACCTGCACAGCCCCATCAGCAAGGGGACAATTCCCCAGCAACTCTGAGATACCAGCTTACTGGTTTTCATCCACCTACCACTCCCACACTAAAGAGAGTATTTTAAATCACGCTGTTAAGTATTACCGAGCCAAGTGCTTTACTTCGCAAGCACTACTATGTGCCATGAACTACCTTTATCAACCAAATCATTAATAGAATGAAGCCGGGACTGCTTCACAAGATCTGTTTTCCGTAAAACCGTGCAGACAGCTATTAATGATACTCCCTATTAATTGCCTATTTAATTACTTAAACATAAACACACTCTGTTGCCAAACTAACTCACTACTCTGCCTTCTCCATCTGCCTTTGTGAACCAGCAAAAAACCCCAATGTAGCAGCAAAACAGTGGTGTTAACCAATTCAAAACAAAGCCTCTAACACCCAGGCACATTTAGAGGATCGGAGAGCATTTAGTTATCATCATGGAAAGAAGCAAGATTATATATCTACATCACAAATGTGGAAGAGAAATACTCACTGAATACTTGCTCATTATCTGTATCAGTATGATTTTTACTACCACCAAGGTGAATATAGTGTTGTGTCGCACTCCACACAGCATAAATTATGTGGGGTGGGGTGTTTTTTTTTTTTTCCCAACAGTCTGTATTAAGAATTGGAGGTTTAGAAGCGGCAAAATTGTTCAACACATTCAGAAACTACTAAAGGCATTCTTTTTATGATACCAGTATGTATCCATATACGTATTTCCAAATTAAAAAAAAAATAATTCAAACCACTGTATGTAAAGAAGTAGGTGCATCACCACATTCCTACATGTAAAACAATTTGTCAAGTTTTCACCCCTAAGCCTTGCCAGAATATTGCTATCTAGTTTTTAAACAAGGAATCAACCCCTACTTGTGACTTTTTATACATGCAAATGCTAACAGCTACCAGAAGTCCAAACCTGAATTCCATGCTGCTTAGGACAAAATTCCACCGTTAGCCATAAAAAACCTGGACTTATAAAAAGGAAAACTGCAAAAGCATGTATTAGTCTCCTTTACATAATATTTTCTGTCAATAAAACAGAAGAATGCCAGATTATACCAACAACATTTTGCTTTCAACAATTACAGAAAGATGAACAAGGCTTCAACAACCAGCCATGACTTATTCTTTAATACATCAGAGGATCTGTCAACAACACGAGATAAAGCAGAGGTATTTCGAAGTAATTTAAACAACATTAACTCTATCAGAAGTAGGACCTGGGGCTCTATTCTGAATCCCAAAGATTGAAGCCTGGCATAGATTTAATAAAAAAAGTCCTAATTGCATGTGTAGGGCAAATACACATATACCTCTCCATACTTTATTCTTCTAAGCTTGCTCAGTGATCTAGGTGTCAACACATACAGCTAAAAATAGCACTCATTCAGAAATGAGATCTGAAAGAAGCTCCCCCACAAGCCTTCCCCCTTGGGTCAGTTTTGACCCGCAAATCAAACAGAATCACTGCGACCTAGGCCTCCAAATGGCCACAACCTTGACTGCTCCCAGAATGAAGAAAAAAAATAAATTACACAAGTTATGGTTTGAGAAACCCGCAACTCATTGTCGTTTAGACAATCATTCCATCACCAAATGACGCCTCCCTACCCAAGAAGAGGAATCAGGAAGAAAACAAGGAAACTCAGGGGTTGAAATATAAGCAGATTTAATAGAATAAGATTAGATAATTAACATTAAGAACACTAAAGAACCAATATTGATCCCAATACCCATATATACAAGGATTACATCCGTAGGAAGCTGTGCGCTCCCAGCAGTGGAATGCAAACGTCAGACACTGCGAGTGCTATGGCTTTGGGAGGAAGAGAAGGGCTCAGGGATCCGACACCAGGGCAAGAAGTTCTATGGATCACCACCATCAAGGCAGAGAGCACTTCGCAGCAAACTTTCTAATTTATATTGAATGTGACATTCATGGTATGAAATCATGCTGTAGGCCAGCTTGGGTCAAGTGCCCAGGTCTTGCTCCTCCTCATCCCTGCACCTCGTGAGCTCAAAAAAACCACTGAGACCTTGAAACCCACACACCGTAGCTAGCTACATAGTAAATATTTTCACAAATTGAGACACTAGAGTCTTTTAAAAGTAGTTTTCCCAGGCATTAGAAGAAAAATTAGTCCTGTGACGCTCAAACCAGGATATACAATTACAGGACATAATTAAGAAGCAATCACAACTAGTTAGATATACTCTCACAACACTTAGAGACGAGAACGAGTGAAGGCACGTGTAAAGGCAGCAGTACGAGTGTGTTTGTGCTGCACTTGCACTCTCCTGGTGGATTACCGCAATCTGTGTTATCCCACAGGTTTCCCTCGGAACATGAAAAAGACCCCCATCTCGTACGTACAGACAGACACGCAGCCCACCGCACCCTGGAGTTTGTCCAGCTCTGCCCAACCACCCGTAGGGAGCCCCACCGGCACCCCGCTGCCTCCACCCCACCGGGAAGGGGCTTCCACAGGCAAAGGAGGGGGCTAAGGAAGAGCTCGGGCCCACCGGCGGGCTCGGACGGGCTTCGAAGGCCTCCCCGCACCCCGCCGTGGGAGGGGTCGGCCGGTCCGGGGATACTTTCGAAGCCCGTCCGAGCAGGGAAAGACCCCCAAACCCCTTCCCGCTCGCGTTAGGGAAGCTGCGCCTGTTACCGCTGTCCGCCTCCTCGCCCACCGCAACCTCTCGTCCACGTGGGCCCGCCACGGCAGCCGCCATATTTCCCCCCCCGCTTCGCGGGGTCCACTCGGTATTGTCTTCCGGCCCGGCCCCCCGCGCCGCGAATCGGCGTTCCGGCTCCAAAGGTTCCGGCCGGGCGAGTGGCGGCGGTTTCCGGGGTGGGGCCGCGGGCCTGAGGAGGCAAGCGACAAAAATGGCATTTAAAAAAAGGGAGGTCCGTTGGTCTCCGCCAGACTTCCAAGCAAAAGCAAAGCCCAGCGAGACCCTGAGGGCATCCCTTCCAGGGGCTGTTCCGGCCTTCAGAGACGCCATTTTGGGGTCTCCACCACCCAAACATGTCCTCACGCCTTAGTACACGCAGAAAGGCTACCTCAGCAGGCCTGTGGGGAGTAGCCTTGCAAAAGCTCAAGCCCAGCAAAGCCCGGGCTGGTTATTCTCTGCTAATTACTCTCATCCACCTTTGCCAGCCACAGTGGACATGGCAATGATACAAATAAATTGATGTTGTGTTTACTGTAGGTTGCGTGGTGGGAGGAAGAATTGGAAATCGTGCCTTAACAGTGCTGATATCCCTAAGAAAACCTGGTTTGAGGCCCAAACAGGACAGTTTTTAACATGGGGAGGAAAGAAAAACCGAAATAATTTTCTATTGGCTTTTCATTCAGTCAAATTTAAAATTAAAAAAAAAAAAAAGACATTTATTACATCCCCTGAATGATACACCATTTGCACACTGATGCTTACACGTACTATTTTGAATGTGGTTTTTCTACACTAGAAATGTCATCTGAGGATACCCATGGAAGGCTGCTCTCAGCCTTTAAAGTTACTCCGCGCTAGCTGGCATCAGTGGGGTGGGTGGGCTCAAACCTCCTCAGACACCCAAAGGCTCACGGGCCCCAGATAGGTGGGTGAGCCATGGGCCCTCTGTAAACAATTCTGCTTTTTTCCTATGTGTCCAAAATGACATGTTCCACCACAAGTCTCCTTTGGGATGAGATGGGACGTTAACTTCTGCATGACAATTGCTGTATCCGCCCAAACTATACTGATCTAATGCTTAGTATGACTCATTTAAGTCCTAGATTGCTGACTATGCTTTAGATTCTTTTACAAATTTTTCAGATGAAGAGTTTAATATGCTAGAAATTTTTGCAAACTCCTGTTCAGTTGATGTACTGAAATCCCTTCCTCTTAATGGTAGCATTTGTTTTTAGCACTAGGTGTTCAGAAAAGCAGACTATCCACCATGTGTAGAAATAAAAATCACTCTTACCTTAGCTTAGAGAGTTTCTTATCTTAGTAATACTAAGTTTCTGTCACTTCACAACCAGTAAATGGGCACACAGATTTTAAGGCCAGACTGTAACATTACTAGTCACCTAGTTACTCAGTCTGATGCATCTGTAAGAAGTACATGCTGATAAAAGCATCAGAACACCAACACTAAAATAAACAAATCTTCTGAGGCATCTTCTTACTTAAAAGCACTCCAAACTAAACAAATGAAAGTTCGTTATCCAGAACTGCTGTTACTGCAACAACTAAGTATGCTGGTAAGGAGGAGCTCCAGGCTTCCTTGGAACCCTAAGGTGCAGTAGCAATTAACCTTGGACGTTAAGAAGTATGGCTATATGTACAAGTATAGCTAGTAACGTATCTAAGATTTGCCCAAAAAGCTTGCTGTCTTCGGTCATAATGATTAAGCATTGATCATATGGACGAATTACTGCATTCCTCTGCACCTTCACTGACACATTAGAGAGCCTGTATACATAAACATGTATTAAAATAAGGAATGGTAGCTCATATTGTAAATGAGGTGCAAGACAATGCTATACCTAGATATTAATGATCTCAGACAGGTGGTTTGATTTTAAGATGACTGTTGGTTTTTAAAGCTTTATCATATGATGGTGCCTCAGAAACAGGAGAAAAATGTTATATGTATTCTTCAGTATTTTTCAGGTTTAAAAACCTATTTATTAATTTCTACACCCTGTATTTTTGTAAATAAATATTTCATTTGTTGTCACTACCCTGCGCAGTCGGTGACCTGTGTCTTTGTACTTTCATCATTACGTGTTTTTTTCCTGATGATGTGGGTGGCAGCCAAGATAGTAAATTCATTTTGCTACCTCGGTATCAGGTGGAAAAATTAGAAAATGGAGAGAGGTCAGAAAGGAGTGACATAAATTATTATATGGCCAGGGAAAACTGTTTCACAAGAAAATATTATAAAGGCTAAATATGTACGTCTTGGTTTAGTGCCAACTAAGGACAAACAGTATTGGACTTACTGTTTCTGTCATGAGCTGTCCTGCAGAGCAGAGCGTGGTGGAAAGAATTTCAGTCTAATTCATTGTTACAAGCAAAGAGAAATGCTGTGCTGAAATACTTGGGCCTCTGCTATGATCTGCAGACTGAGGAGAAGACCATAAACATCCCCATGATGTTTCATGAAGAGGCCCGATCTTTGCAGCAGACAAAATTCCTAATGCGTTACCCTGTAGGGCTGGAATCCTATGGTGCCTGCCAATAATAAGCACTAACCATTTGGTCAAGTCTGCTATGCGATGATAAAGACACTTACCATTTGCTTGGCATGATTCATCGTTGAATCACATTGCATCGGAAGGGACACTGCTAGGAGGAGGTTATTAAACTGCACAAGCAAAAAGCTCTTCCAGTATGGCAATTACAGTCCTCATTTCCTAGTACAAACACCTTATTGAACACGTCTTACTCTTGGTAGCGTATTTGTCTTGGAAGTATGTCAAAATCTTCAGATTAGGTCCTGTAATGGGTTCCAATAAATGACAGGCCTGAACCTTCTTCCCTCAGACTGAATTAACAAGTCACATCTCTGACAGCATACTTCTCTCCACAAGCATTATCCCGAAGCATTTGTCAGCAAATTTGTTGCCAAACCTCATTTCAAATGACTGTCATTGTCTCCCATCACTCCGCCCTGAATGTTCTTCTGTATTGAAATTGTGGTCTGAGGAACGCTGGAGATATAACCAGCCTACAAAATCTTTCCAATCCAGACAAAGCAGCAGTTAATTCCCAGTTTATCATTGTCAGCGGCATTGTCGGAGGAGCGGCAGAGGCACAAGCTGGCATTCTGCATGTACAGGTCTGTCATAAAACCATGGCTAATGAGACAGTGCATGAAACTTTGGTCTGTGGATGCAGCAGAGCCAGCATCTGAAAAAAGCTGTAAAAAGGCTGGCAGAGGGGTTACAATCCTAACATTTTTTCTATTATTTTTCTATTTTAAATGTGTTAATTTTTTTTTGGCTTAAAGTTTAAATATCAACAATACTGTCACAGACCCCAGTTGAAGTGGTTACTGTATATTCCTCATGACAAAATGAAGACAAAACCTCTCTTTGGTTTCTCTGGAGTGGTAGAGCTCCTTTCTGTCCTGTCCTCTTCTAGACATACAATAAATGCATACATCACAGCTATGGGCTGTCTGCGGTGACCAACATCTGCCATTTGGCTGTTAGCACTTTGTCTCTAGGAAAGACGTTTGCACAATGCATCTCAACACGCAGACACACACCCAAATGTTTAGTGGGTTTATGTAAAAGAAAACAAGGTCAGAGAAACATACCTTGTGCGTAAATAAGGTAGTAAAGTTTCATATTAATCCTTATTTCTTGCGGGAAACTTGGCTGGATGGCTGCACTCAAAGAGTTGTGGTCAACGGGTTGATGTCCAAGTGGCGAGCAGTGACAAGTGGTGTTTCTCAGGGGTCGGTACTGGGACTGGTACTATTTAACATCTTTGTTGGTGACGTGGATATTGGTACTGAGTGCACCCTCAGCAAGTTTGCCGATGAAACCGAGCTGTGTGGCTCAGTTAACACACTGGAGGGAAGGGATGCCATCCAGAGGGACCTTCACAGGCTTGAGAGGTGGGCCCGTGCCAACATCATGAAGTTCAACAAGGCCAAGTGCAAGGTCCTGCACGTGGGCCAGGGCAGTCCCAAGCACAAATACAGGCTGGAAAGAGATAGGGTCGAGAGCAGCCCTGAGGAGAAGGGACTTGGGGGTCTTGGTGCATGAGAAGGTCGACATGAGCCAGCAATGTGCGTTCGCAGCCAGAAGGCCAGCCACATTCTGGGCTGCACCGAAAGCAGCGTGGCCAGCAGGGCGAGGGAGGGCATTCTGCCCCTCTACTCTGCTCTCATGAGACCCCACCTGAGGTACTGTGTCCAGCTCTGGAGCCCTCAACATAAGAAGGACATGGACCCTTTGGAGCAGGTCCAGAGGAGGGCCACAAGGATGACCAGAGGGTTAGAGCACCTCTGCTGTGAGGACAGGCTGAGAGAGTTGGGGTTGTTCAGCCTGGAGAAAAGAAGGCTCCGGGCAGACCTTATAGCAGCCTTTCATCACTTAAAAGGCCTACAAGAAAGCTGGAGAGGGACTTTCTATAAGGGCATGTAGTGATAGAATGAGGGGTGATGGCTTCAAACTGGAAGAGGGGAGATTTAGAATAGACATGAGGAAGAAATTTTTCCCTGTGAGGGTGGTGAGGCACTGGAACAGGTTGCCCAGGGAAGCTGTGGATGCCCCATCCCTGCAAGTGTTCAAGGCCAGGCTGGATGAGGCTTTGAACAATCTGGTGTAGTGGGAGGTGTCCCTGCCCATGGCAGGGGGGTTGGAACTAGGTGATCTTTAAGTTCCCCTCCAACCTAAACCATTCTATGATTCTGTCATTCTATGAAAGCTCTCCACAGACTTGCCTCATTCTGTGCAAAGGTACTCTTGCCTAGGGAGACAGAATTACCCGTATTCTAAGAATTTCAGTCATGCTGTAGTTATCAGGTGTGATCTTCATCCCAGAGCGTGGCCTCTCAGGTATCCTGGGCACAGACCACCAAGAGCCTCAAAGACGGGAGTCCAGTTTTGACTTAATTGGATAGGTGTGCAGTAAATGCAGAGACCTGCTGCCTCCAGTGGCTGTTCGATCAAGACCTTTGTGCTTAAATTACAATAGAATACAAATGAAAAAAATAACATAATTATGATAATTTCTAATGTGATCCCTTATTCTGTGCTAGAAATTCTTATTGGCATCCATAAGAACTGAGCATTGTAGCATCCCTCACACGTTTTTGTGGCATTATCCTCAGCTTCCCAAGTATCGAGCACTTATTATCCCAAATAAACAGCTTGGTTTTTCTGATCTGTCCGGCTGTGTTTTCTTTTCTGGCTTTCCCCTATGGCTGCTACTGCTCTCTTCCTTTTCACTTTGTGAACAAATTGCCTTGACTCCCACATTTTCCCCAAACAATTGCCCTTTCGGTTCCAATGAAGGCTGAATCCCAAGCCAGTATAATAAAGTTCAAAATCTTTGCCACTTTTGTAGGTCATATTCACAGCCTGATTCCCACACTAAAAGAGATCAATAACACCAGATAGAAGATGAGCATGATAAAGCTCTCCAGCGCCCCAAGGTTTAAACATGTTTATCCTCATTTCCATTTCTTTGGTTTAGCTGATGCCATGTTTTCCCCTCAACTCTGCAGGGTGTTTGCAGATGAAGAAAGAAGAGCAGTGCATAAGTAAATCACAGAATACTGCGCTGTCATATAATAACTACTGCTCTTATCTCATATTCAATAAAACTCATATAAACTGACATTTAATAAATCATAATAAAATACTGCCTGGTTTTCTGCAAATGTTTTGCCTCATGAAAGTTCTAGTCCAGCTCACAGCAAGGTCAAGTGGAAACTTCCAATTTCTTTCCATGGGAATTCATTTGGCACCTGAGCCTCACAACCACCCAGTGAAGTAAATCTTAATCTTTTTAGGATGGAGGCCCGGGGGGTAAATACAGTATTTTCAAGTCTTTATGCTTGTATTTGTGAACATAAATGCGTGTTTTTAGACTTAGCTGAATACTTGTACAACTGTTAGCTATCTAAGCAACGACAACCATAGAAAAGCCAAGAACTGTTGTGTACGTAAAAAACAGATTTTAGTTCTGAGAACTAAAAGTGATGCTAAAAAGAAATTGTGAAATCTTGCCCATTGAATGCAGCAGGTTATCACATTGATTATGTGTGGAGTAATGCTGGGTAATCTTAAAACTGTGTTTTCCTAACTTGAACTGCTTGTGTTTGCAACTATCCATATTATTTGACACAATTTATTCTCTGTGTCTTTCATATTGTCTTTCAACCAATCCCATGGTGCCATTTGGCATACAGCTTCCTAGTGTAAAAGATACATCAGCTTATATGTCATGTTGAGGACTAATTTTTATTTTCTGCCACATCAATATGAGAAAATGAAAGAGAAATAACAAGACTTAATGTCCCTGGTAGCTAAATTTTAAATTCCTCTCTGTTTCTTCTTCACTAATTCCATTCATTCATTCAGGTTCAATAACCATTCTTATTCCTGTATTTCATAGGAATAAATTATGGTAGTGATATATTACCTGACATAATCGAGTTCAAAACATGAACTAGTAACTGGAATTTTAGGAATTCATGTCAGATTTTCTCCATGTTATCAATATCTGAATCACAGGAGTAAGTTGGAGTTACAATGAACAAAAGAAAAAAGCTTGTCCCCAAAAGTATGGGTTTATGTTCTGAATAGATTTTAAATGTTTCAGGACCTGTCAAGGAGGGCAGGTTGGAGAACAAAACAGTCAATGATATTTTATCCAAATCTTTAAGGTTTCTTTTTTCATTTAAATTACTGTCAGCCATATTCATCACATCTGGTAATTTTAAAGAATTGTCAGTAATGATTAGAAAATAGAAGAAAAACCAACTAGCCAATTTAAAAAAGCAGAAAAGCCTAGATAAGCCTTGAAGAGTGTCTCTTGCTCTCTGGAAATCACAGAAGAGACTAGCTTGAGCCTGTCTGTAGTAGAAGATGATCCAAATATTTAAAAGCCAAATCAGAATAAAAGCTTCCAATTGTGCCAAAAGTGCAAGAATAGTGACTTAGCTTGTATGCACTGCAGGGCAGTTCCTGTAAATTCTCACAGTGTGACTGTCTCACCAGTGATAAAGTAGCAAACTGCAGAGAAAGACAATTCTCTAAGGTGATTAATTGACAGAGGAGGCATTTATTACTACAGAATAGTCTCAGGGAAGTTTATATACATTTTTATTTAAAAAGTTTATCTATTTGTTACCTGAATCTTTTTAAATTGTGCCTAATTATTATCTCAAATTGTAAAGTCTTCCTGAATCTACTTTGTTAACAATTATGACAGTCTTCACAAAACCAGGTGAAGCCTCACTGCAGTGATTGCATATCGGCCATAAAAGTCATTATAAAATAGAAATGCAGAAGGGTTAGCCAAAAACGGTATTGTAGGTACAAAGCAAAAACTGCATTGAGGTAATTGAGGATGAGATAATACCCTTGTACGGTGGTGTAAGAGCTAAAGAAAGATCTCATGCTAAACGAACTTAAAAGTTTCATAATATATTTTACCTAACTATAAGAAAGGGAAGTTCTGTCTTTCAGCTGGACTTGACCTTTACTTTCAAACTTGTTTGCACATGATCAGCATCTGCATCTGTTTGTACACTTCATTTAATACCAGATTTTGATACACCTACCTTCAGTAGCACTTGATTGCGTAAGTTCTACTCCAACTAGTAAATAAAAATCAAAAAAACCTCTAACTTCAGAAAGCTTCTAAATCCCTCTTGATCAAGGCTCTTACAAGCGTGTGAGCTCTCAGCACATGAAACCTCTCTGTGAGTACTTGTGAGCTTGAAACGTGCTTGCTAAGCATGTGTGTAATTACCTTGATGAAGCCTGAATACACAAGGTTGTGGGCACGTGAGCTGTAACTGGGATGTGCTACTCACACCTGAGTGCCGATGAAAAGCCATGATTCTCATATCAGCAAATCTTCTGTGAAATGATTAAGTTTTGGTTTTTTGTTTCTCCTGGCAGCTGAAGGGCAATGGGAGTCGGTTTACATGTGGGCTTTTTGGTTTACAGCTGGTTTTCTATTATACTCTCAGATGTTCGCCTAATAGTAGGTTTTTAAGAACCTGAAATTTGCTAGTAAGAAGGTCACAAGAACACTTTAAACACAGGAAACTAAACTTTGCATTCAGATGTATTGCTGCAAAGTAATTTATTTCTAAAAATCAATTCCTCCACCTAGACTCCCTCCTCACAGTGGACATCATCTACAAATCAGTGAATCCAGCTAATTCTCCTTCAGCTGAATGAGAACTTGGGTGACAACAGTTGTTAAAACTTATTTAAGCAAGGTGAGATCTATCAAGAGTCTTACCATGCCTGGAACATATTTAGAGGGACCTAAACTCTTTGGTGAGAAATGTGTTATGTGTGTTTAGAGATGGAGAAGTAAAGGGGAAGAAGAGGTAGCTCTGTCAAGCAAGACACTATTAAGATGGTGTCCTGGTTTCAGCTGGGACAGAGTTAATTTTCTCTGATCTTCTAATCTACCTAATTAACTCTGTCCCTGCTGAAACCAGGACAGATGGGCACTGGAGAAATTCATCATCCAGTCTGTCTTCAGCAAGTTTTCTTCTGTCCATGTTCTTGCAACAGGCAGGTAACACTGTGATTATTTTTCAAAGTGTTTCAGGAGGCTTTTGTCTTTAATAAAAGACAAGTGGGTAAATTCCTCATTCCCCTGAACTCAGTAGCAGATCTCCCACTATGTTCAGGGAAAGCAGAATTTCATACCGTACTTTTATTCCCTATGGAAAACCATAGCTACTAATGATTGTTAAGTTCATTTTCTTGCCTATAAACCTCTAGTGATTTACCTTGGTGATGGAATTACTAATGGACAAACCTGTTATGGTAAAATTACTTTTTCAGCTTTCATCAGAACACTAATGTTAACTAAACTTGAATTGCTCTTTTTTTTTTTTTCTCCCTTCCTCCAGCCCCAACAGAAATAATTCTTGCAAATGATCTCCCTGAATTCACTGAGCAATTTTCCTGTAAATGAAGTTACTGACTGGAACGAGGGGCTTGACTGAACCTACGTAGCTTTTTGTTATATTTCAGAGCAAATGGTGCCTGGGTCTACTTTGCTTTTCTCTAGTCCATCTTTCACAGGATCAGTTTTCCTACCTTTCTAGTCTCTGCAAGCAGCCACCCAGCCCAACAGTCCCTGTGTCTCTGGGCGTTGCGAGGACACTTCTATAAAATCTTCAATTAAAGTTGTGATGTCTTTTGGTCATTTGCCCAAGGTTTCATTTGAGCCTCATCGCCACATTATTTACAAAGTATTTGAGAAAAGAATAACATTACAGACCTTCATCTGAATCTATAGAGGAGCGGGATTGCTTGATTTAGTGTTGTTTTCTTTTGTTACAATGAGTTTGGATATTTGGAACAGATCGAAGGAAATTATTATGAAAGAACACAAAGTCAGAGAAATAAGCTTTACTTTTAATTTTGAAAACAGTTAGTTCCATAATTGTTCTTGGTTTTGTTTTGTGGGTGTGTCCTATTGACTAAATCAGGCTCGTGGGTGAGCCTCCCCATGCTGCCAGGATCTTCGTTTGCTCCGCAGGAATGCGGCTGCCAGGGGTACTATGGTGGCAGCAGAAAAAGCAACTTGGCTCTCAATATTTGGACAAAAACATTTGGCTAGCCTGGGATTGGTGAAGAGCCAAAATAGAGGGTTTATAATGATCTTAATCGATAAATAGACAGACTGCTGCATTTTGCATAGAGTCATTTTTCAAGTTGCCTGTCTTAATTTCTGGATTTAAATGTCTCATTACTCTCCTTTAAGAAGAAGAAGGCAAGGGGAAAATTGGAGAAAGATTAGAAGCCTGACAGAGGGGCATACACTCATTTTGTGGTGTGTTTTTTTTCTTGGTGAGTTTTTTCATTGGAGATAATCTTGACTCTCTCAACCTGATTTTTCAGGTATGAAGATTCACGGTTCTAGGAAGAGTTAAAGTAGGACGTGTGTGTGCATTACTACTAAAAAGCAGACCCAAGGTTTTTAGCAATAAAAGAAACATACCCACATTGGTCTGAGAAGATGAATGTGGATCCCACAAATGTGTGAGTTCCCAAAGAAGCTCTCTGGAAGCTCTTTCTGCCTCTAGAAGAAAATGTTTCTGTTTATCCTTAATAGAAATCCATTGTGTGTAGCTATGTAATGGAATCTCTCATTTTTTATTTGCATCTGTTAGCTTTTTATTGCAAATAGAGCTCTAAATCTTACTTTAGAAATGAGTATTGCACTATATGTCAGTGCATGTGCAAAGGAAGCCATTAATAATGTTCGTTATGAAAACCTGATCATAAGTGTTTTTAGTCCATTAGCCATTCAGCTTTATTTATGTCCTCTTTCAGGGAGAATTTGAAGCCAGAATTCAAAAGATGAAGTTTGGAAAAAGAGCCATACATGAGGTCATAAAATGCTGTCACACATTCAGGATGCTAGAAAATTCTTTTCTTTCTTCAAGGTTTTCAATAGCCTTTAGAAAGAGGAATGAGTATTCATCATCTGCTGCTTTGCCATCATTAAATTACAACACTTTTGGGAAACAAAACTCTGGTGAACCAAACCAAAATGATCCGCTAATTACACAAAATTAGAATGTATCATACTTCCACAGGCTCTTTAAATGTACTGCAAGTAGCAGTTCTTAGAGAGTCTTAGTCCCTTCCCCTCAAGGCTTATTCTTGAGTATTTGTCCTGACTGCCAAAATGTGTAGTTCTCTGATCCCTTTTAGCATAGAAAACTTTTAAAATAAAATACTGAAAAACATGCAATCAACTTCCCGTCTTCATGGACTTACTCCAACTGACCTGTGTTTGTTTCAGGTATCACTGAAAAAAAATTAAGCCCTACCTCCAAAGTCTCCTTTGGTCCTGTTTTGCAAAAGACGCCTTCAGGAGTAAAATTTTGCACTAAGAAAATCCTCATATTGTGAGCTGGATGAAAGCATGATCATATTCAAAAAGGAAAAAACTTTTCTCTCTTAAATAACAACTTGATTCCTTTCCCATTTTTTCCATCTCTAAAATACTGTGGGATTTGCATGATTTATAAATATAAAACTGCTTGTAGTTGCTATTTTATCTGAAAATAAAATCACCTCACCCAGCTGAGCTTGAAAAAAAGTAATAATGTTTCTTAGACTTTCCTGGAATATAGTTACTGTCAGCCTCTGGGACTTCTCGTGTATGTTTACTGTTTTAATGTATCCCTGAAGCTACAACTTGATCCTGTTGCATTTAGAAGTTGTGAGTTTGGGATTTGAAATGTCAGCAGAGGGGCTGCTCTCAATGCATCACCGCTGCCGTGGGTAGTGGTGGCTGTGGCAGCCGCTTCCAGGAGCTGCTGCTGTTCATATTTCACAAAAGCCTCAGGAAAAGAGGCTGCGTGAGGAATAGGGTAGCGTGAAAAAGAAATGGTCTCGGCTAGTCTGGCTTCATCTTTGGTTAACATATTAAGAGGCAAGTTGGTTGTGTATAATGCAAATTATTTCATGATGTATAGGGGGACTTTTTTCCCTATGATTTACATAAAAATGCAATTGTTAGCCTGATGTAACAATTTGGCATTCAGTGTTTTTCGATCGGCTAATGCTGAAAGGCTGAAGTGTTTTTTTGCATGAAGAATAATGGGTTGCTAACTTCTGAATTAATTTCTGTAGGAGACAATATGGATGCAGTGTTTTTAAAGCTTAATTTAGATTCAAATTAATGTGAAGACAAGCTCCTTGAGTCACCTACTCTTTCTCTGTGGAATCATTTCTAATTGAATGTTAAGATCAAAGTTTAAGTTTATAAGAAAGAAAAACAAGTGCAGATAAATAGTTATTATCTGACATCCTTATGAAAATTCATGACCTGCCGCTTTATCAGAGACCTTTTAAGAATTCTAATTGTGAAGTATGCATAACTATTAAATGGCTAGAGCGCTTCAGTCTCTTGATAAGAAGCGAGTTAAATAATTGTCCTGTTTAACTTGTGCTTGTTAACCTTTAAGGTCAACTAGTTTGAACATACGTTTAATGAAATCCTGGAGCCAGAATTTATGATACTGCTGCTGAATGTTAAATTGGACAATTTACATAAGCAGGACATTAACCTTCTGAGCACTAAATAGCATTTTAGCACTTAGCCGCTGGGGACAATAAGGGACATGTTCTATATATTTGTGATTAGCTTGCCTGGAAACTCTCATGATGACCAATTGGCCTACCAAGTTTAGCAGCATAATTAAATGAATGGACTCAGCCTAAGTAAATTATCAGTGCTGTGTACAGTATATCATTATAGTCCTAAGGAAAAAAAAAAAAGATATGAATAATTTAATATTACATTACTAATTTATCAATGCTAAGTGACTGTGAGGAGGCTCTTTGTAATTCGTTGTTTTAAATTTGATATTTGATTTACTGCTGGTGTGATTAAACTTGAACCTACTTCATTTCTTTATCAGAAATTTATGGTAACAGTAGACTTTTTTCTCAGGGTAATGGATGTTTTTTTCGGTTTCTTCTGCTTTGACGATAATAGCAAATACAAAGTATTACATATTGCCAAACCCGTAATTAAGCAATTTGTCATAACAAGGCATGTGTGTCATCTCTTGGCTGGGAGATCTCGTAGCAGATAAGGGCAGCAGACCTGGAATTGTCAGTGCTCCGAGCTGGAGGAGCAGCGTAATAGAAGCTTAGGGTACACTTTTCTCCCTGAGATGAAAGATGGAGCGTGATATCCTTGCTCTGCCTACCCAACTGTTTTCTTGGGGCAAGTCAAGGCTGTGTATTTCAAACAAGCAATGTAGAGTTTTCAGGGTGGCTGCTGTACTTGTTAGGACAGTCACAACTTCTTCTGGGATGGTGCCTCTTGTCCATCTTGTGTTAGGTGCTGCACAAACATGAGTAAGGACGTGTTTTGAAGGACAAGTCAGGACCTGAGCCATTTCCCAAGGAGGATGCCGAGGAAGCACCCGGTTGCTTTTATTCAGGGGCTTGTATTGGCTGTGAGATGCCTTTGCGTGGGTGTTACCTGTGGCCATGGCTCCGCAGGTGATGGGGCAGGAGCCCCACTGGCAGGCAGCTGCCTTGTGTGCAAGTGCTGTACCTCCACCCCAGCTCAGCACCTCTGCCCAGGAGGTTATCCTCGGCCAGCCGAGACAGGAATGGGACTTGTGTTCAGGGAACTGGAGCCAAACAGGAGAGGGTAGAACTGGCTGCCATTTCTGACAGTTGCCTGTACTGCTGTGGACTGGGAAAGTGCAGTTTTTGCAGATATCGCTACCCGAAGGCATTGCCGCTGGTAAAGTACTTGTGTTGCAGCCTTGTAAAAAAGGACAGTGACTTAGGGAACTCTTCACTGAACAAAAGAATCAGGACAGTGATGGACATACAGTAAATTAATAATGCGTGGGTGTTTCAACACAGAGAAAATAGCCCCAAGATCCAGCTCTGGAGTAGCGTAATAATGCTGTCAGGAAGATGTGATAATGTTGTTGCCCTTCACTTAGGGGATGGAGTGAGGGAAGCTTCTGAGCTCCACTTTGTGCCCCATGGACTTTGCTGAGGGTGCTGCAGAGGCTAAGCATTACCAGCAAGCCCAGGCTGTGTGCGTGTGTTGGTGGTAATGGGGAAGAACCACTCAAAATCTGTGATTTTCTGGTATTCCAAGCGTTCTACTTCAAGTTCTGCATTGACCAGTTTCATTACTTGTAGGGAAAGGATAACAGTACTGCCTATGAATGTAATCATTCTGTTGATGTGCCAGAGGAGTGTAAATTTAACCCACTGGTGAATTTACTGCTGGGTGGCTTTGATGTGCTCGCAGAGCCTGGCTAGATTGGGCCTTTGTGGTCATTCAGCTACACTCACTTCCCTAGCACCATTTGTTGTGCCTGAGAAAGACATGGTATAGTTCATACTCCGTGGATGTTCCTAGGTAGTGTCTCATTAAAGAATGAAAGTGGTTCAGGTTTATGGATGCTTTGAAGTTGCCTTGTGTCATCCAGAAGTAAATGATCATGCAGTCAGTGTCTTAACTGTCCCTCCTTTTTATGTCTTTCTGGCAATGCATGGGACGGACGTGAAAAAATCTGCTTTTCAGTAGACAGAAGATCAGACTGGTTTCTTAAATTCTATCTGTTCCGAGTATTTTTGGTAGGAGGGAAGAGGGAGGAAACCCATGAACTCTGGTCTCTGAAAGAGCACCCCTCTTTACGAGTGTAGTTCTGGTCTCTGTAAGTGGTCAAGCATTCATGGGCAGGAACAACTTTACAAGATTCCTGCCTGTTTCCCCTGGAAACCAGCTGAAATTATTCCTAAGGATACAATCCTGCCCTTGATATCTTTCTTGAATTTGCAAATACTTCTTGATTCAAAATAGAATAGATCAGACATACTGGGATGCTTGTGACTGGTTAGGAAATTTTGCTGCTTTTAAAAAGCCAAACCCCAATGTTTTTAAGAGGCTGGAAAAATTATTCCTGTTGGTGTCTTGGATGCTACGGCTCTTAGTCCTTTCCTGGCTAGCTGATGCATGCCAACCTATTCGGTCTCACCAATTATACTGTAGCTAGAAACTATTAATAACAAGGGCTGAACAGGAAAATAACTTAAAGCCATCAATAGACTTATAAATATGCCTCATCAGGTCATCCTGAGGATTATTCAAGTTGTCATCTGGCAGCTGCAGACATTTAGCAGATCTAAGAACCACTGAAGAAGAGAATCGTGTTTTCAGAAGCTGGTTTGTCTGAAAAGAAAGCTCTTTCGATTGCTGATTATTCCATATGGACAAACTTGGGCAACCCAAGTTCAAGGCCTTGTTTTGGCAGAGATGTTCACGTACTGTTGTGCAAGTCGCTGCATTTGAATGTGTCAGCTTCTGAGCTCAAGTCCTGCTGTATACAAAATGTAGATAAGTGTCCTCCGTCCTTCAAATAATTCTGTGAGGATGAACGCACCAGGACTGTGAGCTACTCTGGCACTGCAATAATGAAAGCTGTGTAAGTAATTTCCCTTTCCAGTAAATTGTAACACTCGATGGAAAAAAGTTAACTTTTGTGACGAAGAGTTTTCAGCCTGCTGCGTAATAAATACGCTTGCATCTGAGTTGAGGGGAAAAAAAGGAAGACAAAGTCACGCACCAGCCCTTTTTAGCCCCAGAGACTCAAACTGTTAAAAAAGATACATTATCGGCACAGCATGCATCTATTTTTCTACTCGATTTTTGTGGCATCAGTGCTTTCAATCAGCCATCACTGGGATTACAGGGTGCAAGGGTCTTCAGAAACAATTTTAAATGCGCTCTTCTCTAGATGACAATCACCTTTCCCCTCCCCTGTTTCTCCTCCTGGGTATTTGTCATTTGAGACATTTATCTGTACATTTTCAAAAAAATTTTACAAATGCAGTCAAAGTTCTTGGCTTCCCATTACTTGCTGTAAAGAAGAGCACTGATAGTGCAGCCATACAGAGAGAAGCATCGCAGGTGGGGGTGAGAAGGGAGAGCTGACCTGAAGACAGTGCCAGCCAGCATCAGACCTTCAGTATTTTTATTTTTGTAGGAAGTTGTTTATAATAGGTGTGAATGTAGGTTACTCTGTGCTCAGATTGTCCTTAATATTGTGCCTGTGCTGTTCTGTGGATCTGCTGTTGTACAGGGCCAGGGGTGTCGGTGTGTAAGTGACGGGGAGAAGGTGAGAGGGGGACACTGAGCACGAGACTGTGGCAGTTGTATTACTCCCCGGGTGTTGCCCCTGTAGCCCTTTTTCTTTTCATCGGTCGTATCTACCCGTCTGAAATGCTGAAGAGGCTGGTGAGGGCTGTTCACTGGTACTAAAATCAGGATTTTTTGATTTTGTGATCACAGATAATAGGATTACACTGGTGAGATTAAGTTGTTTGAATTAGGAACAGGTGAAAGAATTGGTGAGTTCAGGTAGTTTAGCCAATACAGATGGAGAAAATTAAGGTGATGGTAGCCCACTGATCGCAGCAGACTAGCACACATCCAAGTGGGAAAAGATGGATCTTTTAAAAGACTCAGTGGGTATCTATTACTTAACCTCATCAGCTTTACTCATGGCAAGATTAATTTACACTTATTTTCTTTCTCTTCTTTCCACATTGTTCGAATTCAGTGTAATTAGACAGCTATGTGGTGTTGGGGTCTGATTCCCATTCAAGTGAATTTAGCCTTTCAGTTTTTCTCCTTTGGTAAGCCTACAAAATCTCCTGCTTCCCCTCAGTCCTCAACCACACTCTTCTTTTAGGATGTTTGTCTTGTTTCCACTGCATTGGAAAACTTGTGTTCTGGTACAGTTGTCTTTTTTCTTACCTCCACCAGGGAATGTTTTAATTCTTCTGAAGCAGGCAGTCCCTCTTTGGGAAGTAAACTCACACAGAACCGTGACCATTGCACCAGGTCATACTGAGGAGGAATAGAATAAATACCTTTGTTCCCCCCATTAAATGTGCAACCTGATTAAATAGAAAGACAGGCTTTTCCTTCAGTGGATCACTTGCTGTAAGTTACGGTGCAACCTGTTTTGCTTAAGTCTTAAGCTGTTTGTAAGTATTTAACTTTTCTTGTTTTAAAAATGCAGCAGATAACATCAGTTGAGTGCATCAGGCGAGAGATTTTTCATCACACCTTTACAATTGCCTGCCCTAATTTACACCGACAGGAACCTGAACATTTAAAGTTACTGGCATTGCTTTGTCTTCACTTTCATATGCTTTTTAGTTTCCCTGTTTAATGATACCATCAGTTCCTTAAATATCTCTCTGGCTCTATTTAAGCATGCTAATAGCAGTATATATGCAGAAACTGATATACATAAAGAGTTGGTTCGTGTTACTGGAAGCCATAGAGCCTGCCTCTGCATTCTTCTCTCTTCCTCTTACAGTTCTTCTTAGTAAAACATTATGCATACTACTGCTAGTCAACAACTGCATGGAATTACGTGTTTTAAACAAGTTTAAAAAAATACCTAGTCTTAGAGAACTTCTGAAATTAAATAATCAATGTAGCACTCTGGGAGGCGCTTTGAAGAGATTTAAAAATTCTTTCGGACTGGCTGTAGCTGTAAGACATCTTCCCACAAAACAACTGTTATCTTTTAAGAAAAAAGAAAGATATTTCTCTGGCGTGTTTTCCATACAGACATTCGTAAATATAATCCCTCTGTTGCTTCAGTAAGTCAATCACGCTAACAGGTACCAGTTATTCAGTGACTGCCTTGGGCTAAATAGAACAAGTGACAAAAACACTTTTAGGTTGTCATGTGTTAATGTAAAATGCCCCCAGACCCCAATGCTTATTCATCTTCATCTAGTTGACTAATGCTTTTCCCATGTTGTTACATGTTGGTAAATTAAAGAAGCCTTCCAGACAGTTCTGTCAACAGTTTACTGAAATGTACCTCATTAGTGAGGTTGAGCTGTCACATGAGTGTAATTTAATCCTATTGAATTATCATTCAAAAATGCTTGAATACCAGGCCTTTATACAGTGAGAAAGAAGGTTTTCTAGGAATACTGTCACATTGTAAATCGATCAGATGTGAAGCATGCGAAGGAAAAACCCCAGAGTTTTTTTGTACTTGCATTGACTTGGACTGTTCTTTCATGGCATCTAGTATTTTAAAGAACTGCATAGACTTATGTGCATTTCTTTTGAGCATTTGTTTTTTGTATCCATAACAAACCTGGGAAGCTGAGTGCCATGCTTAAGATGGAACGTTATTTTTTTTTCACCCAAACAGAAAGGAGAGATGCGGCAGGGGGAGGGAAGGGAAAAAGAATCAGTAAGGAACTAAAAGCATAAGGATGGATTTCAACTAGCAGCATGTAAATCTCATGCAGTTAGTGCTCCTTTTACAGAATACTGGGTGTTTTGAAATGTTTGGAACCAATTCTATGTCATTTGAACAATGCACGTATGATTTAATCCATGAAGTCTGGGATCTGGTTCTGTACCTGTCCGTGTGGGTGCCTGGGGTCTTTAAGCACACTCTGCTCCTACTGAAATCACAGAAATGGGCTCCATCTGCAGACTGAGCGTGATACGCTTGGGAAAGCTCAAAACCAGCATTTTTCTGAAAAATCTGTTTGTTGAAATAGAGCACTTCCTTGACTGACCATTTTAATCACGTTTTTGCTAGAATTGGTTTGGGAGGACTTGGGAAAGACTTTTGAACCAGAATGAGAGACAAAGGTAAAGTCTGCCCAATGATGGGCTTTCCTAGGCCATGGAGGGTCATGGTTCAGAGGCTGGCTGTTTCCTACACCCTACATGTAAGCTTAAAACACTAGACGGTCAGTTTAATAGGAGAAACTGCTAAAAAATCATGGGTACTTCACAATACAGAACAGGAATGGTCACTAAATCTTACGCAACAGGGTACTGGTTTCTCATTCACCCCAGCAAACGTTCCCAAGAAGAGAGGTGGCCTGGTGGATGAAGTGTGGTGTCTGCTTGTATATTTGTCCACTATTGACAATAATGAGGGGGAAACACCATGGTGTCCCAGCAGCTCACCTTGCTGGAGAGCGTTCCCACAAGGCTTCTGCCGTGGAGCGGGAAAACTCACCTACATGCAGTCCTCTCCCCACTGAAGGTCACCAGGGAGTCTCTGTGGAGCGCGTCTTCCGTGCTTGCGGCCAGCCCTACCTAGTTTCCTCTCCTGGTAGCTCTGCTGCCTTTACATATTTAATGAGATTTTATGGTTTTAGGCATTGTAAATTATATTCGCTTTCTCAGACCTCTAAGACCTTCCTCCACCTACCCTCCCTTACCTGTCAAGTTTCACTGGGTATGCTTTAAATTCTGGAGAGGAGAATACTGACTTTGCATAACATAAATGAAAGAGCCGGAAAGCATTACATTTTCATACAAATTACATGAAACCCCCAAGATTCTGTCCTTGAGGGGAGAGAGCAAAGCAGCAAGTGTGCAGAGAAACAACAGCTTTGGGTTTGGGGTTTGTGTGGGCAGGGAATAACGTTTCATGTACTTTTCATAAGGAAAGGAAAGATCCTGTGCTTTGCGGGTAGCAATCATTAGGCAAAGCTGGATTTTATAGTCTTGTAAAAATAAGAATCCTTGCTGTCATCCTACACAGGGAAAGTTCTACACGTCTGTGGGAAGTTTGTATAAAAAAATAAATTGCAGCAATTTCTCTTTTGGACTTCTACACCTGTAATTTATTCCTCAGTGGAGCAAGCGCTCCCTTTCACTGGGCATATCAAACTTTTCTTCTGCAACAGAGGCTGCTCCAGGCAAAGCATTTTCAGTGATGAAAATGCAGTGTTACATCTTGTACAAGTAGCTGAACACAGTGGCTGAGCTCAGTGGATTACTACTGAGGATGCGTAACCTGGATGGAAAGGTTTCCTTTTCAGATTTTACTCTATTGGAGGTAAAGAGATATTAAGACTGGTGGATCGGGGTTATCAGCAGAAAACTAATCGCTTCCCTGCCACTCCTAAGACATTATTGCCACAAAGGCAGTCAACTTTGATCTTTCCTCAGTCTGTACGAGGCAATTTTCTGATCAAAGCAGGCCTCATAATTTGAAACTCTTCCTTGCGAGTGAACGCTTCTTTACTTTTCTGAATGCTAAGCAGGAATAAAACAGAAGGATCACGTGCTTTCTGGCATAGGCCAAGGTGGAAGCTGAAAGAGAGTCTGTTACTCCATTGTCTCAGAGTGGGATTGCTACTTTGGGTTCAGGAACAAACTGTGCACGTAATTCTGAATTGCGACAGAGAATAGTAGGAAAAGTAACATGAAGTTAAATACAGATCCTTATGGACTATGGCTAGGAAGTATGTAACTGCTCTAATTAGTTTTCAGTAGGAACTCTCCAGCTAATTTGAAATAATTTTAGAGTTAAATGGAGTAGTTCTAAAATATCAGCCCCGATTCCTTTTCCTATGGTAATCCTCTGACTCATAGAAACTCCTGTGATCACCAACTCCTGAAGTTCAGGTTCATATAAAAGGATGTTGTGCTTTTCAGGTGGGTTTGGGGAAACAACAAGTATTGAGTTGTCATTTGTTTGCTGACTTTTGTTTTGCTTTTTTTTTTGGTGATGTTCATTCCATGTTCATGAAAATAAAAAAACTGAATAATGTGCTGCTTTCTTGGTTTTGTTTTAATTCTGCCAGAAGAATTACAAGCTGTAAGTATGTGGAACTCCAAACCAGTATTTCACTTCCATGCATGGAACTAGCAGTAAGCTTCTTTCTAGCTCTGGCCATAAAACCATTCTCTAAAAGAAAAGCAAAAAAAAAAAAAAATTACATAACAGCTTGCCAAAATGTACCTAGAAAAGCCCAGAAATTAAACACCACTAAACCTCATTATTTGCTTCGGATCTAAAGAATAGTGAAGTGTAAAAATGTATGCTTATTTCTGTATTTGTCTTTTCTGGACTTCTCTTCAAACATATCAAATCACAAAAGATAGTGCTGAACTAACAGTGTAACTTTAAATAGCTTAAAAATTATTTACTGTTTAAAAAGTCTCAGACATTTATTAGTCAAACCATGTGTATCTTTCTGATATAAGTAGTTTTCATTGTCTACTTTTTCTTTACAGTTCTGTGTGTTCTACCTATGTTTTTTAAAATCTAAAGGAATAACTACATGATTATACATGTAGTTTTAGTGGACTGCCCTCTTATAAGGAGGTATATCAAGATGATAGTGGCTTTCACCACTTTAGGAACTTTCTAATTCCTAAGGGAAAAGCTTAAGAAAATACAAGTATGATAAGTGTTGTAAGAGTGGGAAAGGAATCTTCCTGTCCATTGAAAATGAGGTAGAAAACTAGATACACTTCTGCAAAGGATGGGATACCAGTCTCTGGGTTTCAAAGATTTTTTTGTTTTTAATTTATATGTTTTCTGGGCGTAAATTTGGAATCCCTCCCAATGATTAAGTGCACAGTAGGTAATTCCCAGAACTACTGCATTTTCTTTCACCAGTTACCATTCAATGCACTAGCTAAATTAGTAACTGCTAAGCTTTTTAGTATCTTCCTGGAATATTTTGAACAGTCAAAAAAAAAAAAAATCCTGTTTGAAAGCCTACAGTTCTAGTCTATTCACTCTATGTTCTGTTTCCAGTTACATTTGCACAAAACTACCTGTTGCACTTGATTCCTAACTAATAGCCCATTGAAGTCAAAGAAAAAATTCCATTTACCCCAAGAAATTTTGCATCAAGCTTTTCTATGGGAACTTCTCATCTTCCTTTTTTTTTTTTTTTTTTTAAAGTGCTACATCTATGATTGCTGTTAGCACAGTGCTATTAATGTCCTTTCTTTTGCAAGCAGTTTCCTAGTTCTCGATCATGGGATGAGCTTATAACATTAGATACAGAGATTTGTGTTTGTTTTGGTTTTGGCTTGTTGGCTTGGTTTTGGTTTTTTTTAAAGTAATTGGAAGTACGTTTTTGAATATCTGAAATTCCTATGGCTTCTGAGAGCAGCGTGTTTTGTTTCCAGCTTCGCTTTGTACTTGCTACTCCTTTACACGTAGCTTGGAGCTCGAGTAAAAGGTGTAAGTCCAAATCATATTGTTTGTATCATCTGGTATCTCCAGTAGCATGTGGTGTTACTGGACAACTAGAACTTTTGTCATGTGATTACTGTTGAATTTGTACACAGTTGGATCACTGTGTTTTCTCAGCTAAGTTTCTGGGTCTCATCTTTCTACTGGAGGAGTGCTAGAGAGCTTTTTTATGTTTTGATTCCTATTTAAGGCATAATTTCATGACATCAAAAGGGTTGCTGTTGTTGAAAGGGACTGTCCTGGTCCCAGTCACAGTTTTGTTCCTTTCAGCCAGCTCTGGGGACTGACAGATCCCTTAGTGAGCCAGCTCAGCTCACTGTGCCACCAGAAAGCTTTCTCCTTGCCAATGTAGTTGTTTATTGGTGTGATGATCTGACTCCGGAAGGTATTGGGGAGTGTATGAGCATATTTCATTGCAACAAGCAACTGCTTTGGCTTAGCCATTAATACAGCACCCTCAGCAGAATACCTTTAGCATCCATCTGGAGTTAACTATAACTTATATATTTGAATAAATCGGGTGAAACATGAGCATCACTATAAGCAGGCAGAGTTTTCCCATTGTCTTTCCTGAATTCAGGCTTTTACCCAAGTATCTGCTTGGTGGCATTGCTGGATGACTGTTTCTGACTTGTATTCACATTAGCTAGTCCTAATGGGCACTGTGAGAGGCACATAAAGGCTAAGAATTGTATTTGAGTACAGATTTAGTCCTTTGCCATGTAATCCACCACACTAGGAAGCCCTTTCATAGTATTCAAGGAGTGAAAAATCTGCGTGCTTTCAAAACAGGAGTAAAAAGAGAGGGAGTTGCCTGAACCTTCTTCATTTAGTAGTTCACCTGCAGCATAGATGCATAGTGAAATAATATACTGCAATATCATCCTGTGATATTAAGATCATACCTTTTTCCCCTGTGAAAAAGCAGAAACTGAATAGCTGGGCACAGAAGTGTAACGTAAAAAAGGGATAGTCATCATTCACAAAGAAAAATGAGAATATGAAAGGTGGTATGCCTAGGAATTTTTGCAGAGGGTGGGCATGGTCCCAGAGCAGACACACGCATGACTGGAAGAGGGTATTTGCATTTTAAGACAGATTTGCTGCTTGTTTTATTCCTCTGCTTTCAAGTAACAATAGCTTGCAGAACTAGGTGGTTTGAAAGGCAAGATTCAACTTCCAGAAAAGAAAAAAACAAAACAGAAAACAAAAGGCACCATGCAAAGGGCAGGAGTGTTGGAAGGCATGCTAAAAATGGATGCTACTGAAAAAGATCTAGTAAAATCTGGTAAGACTTATTTTTATTTTATTGTTGTTCTGACATGCTTGTAGATCTAGGACTTAGGAAAATCCTTGACCTGTCTTCTTTCCTACCTTCTTTCTTTTAGAATTCGTACTGAAATCTGTACATGATTAAAGACAAACTTGAAGTGTTTGTCCACCCCTCACAATGGGGCAGTGCAAAGGCAGCAATGTGTCATCACCCTGGTGACAAACAATCTCTGTCCTCTAATCAGGAGAATAAATGTCTCTCAAACCTTTGGTTCTTGGTACATGGTTCTGTTTCTCTGTGGCTTAACAGCATCTTAGTAAAATGGAGGCATACTGGAGTGGTAGTCTGTTACATGCTCTCCATTTGCCTTTGTAAGAACATCTTTTCCTCTTGACGTATCTCCTAAAATTTCCTCTAGAAACATTTAAGTGGTGGTCCGCTCTGGCAAGGCTTTTGTCTAGGCTGCAAAATGTAGATATGCTATACGGTACCACCTGTAGGCTTCAGGGCAGCACTTCTAAAGTTTTCTCTTATTTCATGGGTTAGGTGCTGCGAGCATCAAATGAGGTGCAAAGCACCTCTTACCCTTTTAGCTATATCATGTAATGAGACATGAAGAAGTCTTAATAAGTTGAAATCGGGTGGGGCCTAAAAAAGCTGAAAGAGAACATGTTAGTAATGTCCATATACCAGCATAATACTGCATGAACCCATCTCAACAGTTAGCAGGAGCCAGATTGCCCAGGCTTTTCACAGGGATGTATTAGCCCCTGAAAAACATCATTCCAATACAGTCGTGCTGGCTTCGTTACCTCACTTATTTTGTTCCAGTCTAGCTTAGTTATTTCCACGTTACACTGTACAGATGGACCCAGTAAAAATGCCATTTGGTGTTCACCAGCAACCTGTCAGGGAGCAGGAAGCGCAGGCTGCTTCCCAAGGGCAGATGAGGCAGGAGGCAAGGGTAACAACAAGGGAAGCCCAGGCAGGGAATTCACAGCCTCGCAGTACCTGAACAAGAGGAGAAGACCGGGTCCAGCAACAGCAACCAGGGTTAACCCAGGTCCAGGTAAGCCTGTGGTTCAAGGACAAGCCAGACCAACACACCATCGTGGCACAAAGGCAGGTACATTGTGTGAGAGGCTGGTCAGGGCAGTGCCTGTTGGCACACTCAAGCCCCGTGACTCTTTAGATGTATGGTTTCTTGTGTCAAACGTGAGGTGTGAAATTGTGTGGGTGTCAGTGGTGAGAAGGACACCAGTGCACACTTTACCCTGACACAGGAGATGTGGGAAGAGCAGAGAGAAGTAGACCTCTACTCCCTGTGGTGTGCTCAGCTGAGACTATAGGCAGAGTAACTTCTAGATTGTCTTAATTTACGCCTGGACAGGGACTAAGGCAGTTTGAAAATTAAAAGGGCATAACCATAATCCTGATGGCCTCCCCCTTTTCCTTTATCAAATAGATCTTGGCAAATCTGTCCTACCTGCCTGCAAAGGGAGTGTTTAAGAAGATTCTGGCTTTTACTTTGGCATGACTCAGTTGAGTAGATGTTGAGGAAATACTTTTCTTTCTAGCAGAGTCTAAGTCGATGAGGAATCCTTCAAAGACTTGGCAACAAAGCTGTATAGTTTAAAAGATATTACTCTTCAGTTCTTCATTGGGTTTGCTCTTGTTTTTTCTCCTTCATTTTTATGCTCGTGAAAAGTGCTAGGTTGACAGACCTGGAGATGAACTTCCCTCTTTATCCAGCTGTCCTGACAATGTAGTTCTTCCCTAAGGGACCACTTTTAAGGGGACTGGATGGTAGGTTGATTCCTACATTATGCGTCTCTGGCAGTAACTAACTGCCTGTGAGGAGATGACCTAGTTCTGGCTGTGAAGGTGATGGGATTTTGGTGGGCCAAACTCCTGGCTGCAAAAAGTTGAGCTTTTCGTAATTACCTTAATCTGTAGCTAAAGTGCTTGTTTGGTTTAAGTATAGAGAGAAATCTATATGCACGCAGACATTAAATATATGTATTCTTAAATGCCATGTACTTGCTTTGCCTTATAGTGCTATTCGCTCTGTGGGCACAGCCCATGGAATTATTATCTTTACAGCTATTTTGCAGTCATGACACTGTTATTACCATGTAGGAATGGGGAAAATATTATCTTTTTTGTGTCAGTTTTCATTAAATTGCTAACATTTTTATACCAAATAAAGAGTGGAGACTGTCAGCCACTTCACGCTTTTTTATCATTGCTAGGTGAACATGAGGGTTTGTTTTTTTTTTCTTACAAACAGTGAACTGTGAAAAATGATTTTTTTAAAAGGATAAACAATTTCTGTATAAAATACAGTACATTAATCCTACTGCAGCTTAATGTATCTATGCTTGAATTTGATCATTTCCTTAAATCCTGAAATCAGTTGGTTCTCGGTTACTTTTCAATGACATTTAACAGTTAGACTTAAAAATACAGAAGAATGCATTATAAGTTTTACCCAAAATGATTATGGCAGTCATTTGAATAAAATACAGATTTTGCAAGCTGTAAAGCATATCATTATACTATATACTGGTCTAACTAAGGTTTGGTTCACAAACTACAGTGCTCTAACCAAGTCATTAAATCTATCTAAAAGGGCCTCATTTGAGAAGCAATAAAATTTTTAATCATTTTATTATTAAAAGAGTGTTTAATATGTAGCTAATTAAATGCCAAAGGCAGGTTATCTGAGTTTAACCTTCAAAAAGAAAATGATGTATCAAAGTCTGCCTCTGGCATCATGGGATAGAAATGTCATCCTCATAATCATTGCGTGACAACTAGCTGGTGGCCTTTTCTAGAGCTATAGTTAAATTACCTGATTAAATTAATAGCCATTTAGATGTTTTAGGAACTGCACAGACCTATACTAAATGAAAATTAGGTCCATTACATTTTCTGAGTGGGCTAGATAGACCCTAAAATAAAACACGTATGCCATTGTCCACATTACTTAGATTAAGCAATTAAAAGCCCTTTCTTAAAAGCTACTAATTTTCCATAATGTGCCAAGAACTAGGTTTACACTAATCATCAGAGAGACAGTTTTTCTCTGCTTTCCCACCACCTTTCTTGTTTATTCTGCTATTGAAAAATCCCAGGGACTTGTGTGTGCGTGCACATGTTAAACATATCTCAATTGTGCAAGTGCATTTGTGTGTTGTGCTACATTGACTTCTCCTTAAGTCTGACCTCCTGGGAGACCCATGAGGAAGGACATTAAATGTTCAGACAAAGTCCTACGGAAGTCACAATGGTCTTCTCCATTCACGCTGAAGTCCTTAAGCTTTGGGCTTGGTCTCTATGACAAGAGGAGGCCTTGTCTGGCACAGGTGGGTGAAATGGCAGGTGAAGAGCACAATGTATGTCCTTCCTGTGTCAGATGGAGTGCTTTTGACTATAGGAGAGTGACTTTTAAGGCTCTAGAAAGGATATTTCCCTTGTCTCGATATGCTGCTTGGGAGAGAGAGGGGTGGGGAAAAAAAAAAAAGAAGGAAGTGTATACATTTTAGATAAGGTCTGGGTGGTATCTTAAAATTTTATAATGCATTTACTTGCAGATGGCTTCATTTGTGCGCAGTGTTCAGTAGGAAGCAATTTCCTCTGCTTATTGATCTGCAGGTTTGGTTTAGGGGAGTAGTAACTCAAGCAGGTGGTGGGAACTCCTGTGGACTAGACCAAGCTCTGCTATAACACTGCTAAATTGTTGTAGCTGTGGTTCTGCATCCTTGAAGGTGCTAAGCAGCCTTAGTAGCCTTAGGATCTGGCCTCCAGAAAGCACCGGTACAGATGTGTACCATCTGTAAAATGAGCACGGCTATTCGTACTCCAATGGGAAGACTGCTGTGAGGTTTCTGAATTCTTCTCTGAACTGCTGGGGACCAGTCTGCACAGTTGCTCCATTGCTTGTACGGTTGCATTCCTTCATGAAATGATAAAAGGACTTCCTTGCTTTTTTCCTTTTTCCCCCTAGGAAGTACAGCTTACCATACTGTGCTTAGGAATGGTTTAGCTGTATTACTAGGGAAAGCTGGTTGGGAGACCATGGGACCCACCTTCACATCCTGAGCCAGACTCTGGGACAGTGTTCAGTGAGGCTGGGGGCACTTGCCCTTCCATTTGATCCGTATTTCCAAAACTAAATAATATTTATCATCTATCAGATTTCCATGGCCCTCTCCCAGTTGGGCAGATTCCAGCCACATCCATGGCAGTGGTCCGCTCCTAGATCTTGGGCAAGTCTACTTCTCTGTCTTTGTCTCTATTTCCACTCTTACCATCTTTTTCTTGCTCGTTTAAGCAACACATTTTTCATGGCAGGGGCTGTTTTTACAGCATAGTGTTTAGCACTGCAATGCCTCAGTCTCAGGTGGATCCCACAAACCATAGTGTAGGTAACATCTGCCACCCCTGCAGAAAGCCCAACGTAAGCAATTCCACAAATGAGAAACTCTATATTAAGTACCATGTGCCGTTATTTTATAAAGCTGCCTTTCTTAATGTTGGAGCTACCGTACTTGCCTGAATTTTGACCTTCTAAATAGGATTTCACTTCAGTATTAGATCTGTAGATACATAAGATACCTAATCCTGGATGCTCTACTGCTACGTGCCAGGTATGCGTTTAACATATGGGATTTTCCAAGTACATAGGGTTATCCAAGTGCTTAATGCAGGTAGAACTATGCTACAGTTTTGATTTAGATATGCATTTTTATGGATGCTTATGCTTTAATCCAGATGTCAATGTTTTATACAGCCCTCATCCAGCAAAACATTCTACAGGTGCAGGTGTTTAAATACACTAACTCCCATTGAGTCCAGGAGGACTATATATACGCATTTGAATTTGTATGTACACGTTCTTAAAGACTTTTCTGAGTGACATTATAGATTTTTATATCAAAAAATGAGGGAATCCATTCAAAACCAGACTCCCTGAGTGGAGCTGTCTGTTTAATAGATCAAGTCAGTACCTTCTGTAAGTCAAAAGCGTTCATCGACCTGTTCTTTCCTAGCACATTAGATAAAACTGTTTTATACATTAGGCTTTGAAGAGATGCACTTTTAACTGCATTAGTAAATCTAACTGTGAAGCATGATTTAAAAAACCCAAACTGTTTCCTATTTTATATTTAACTCCAGCAGTTTTTTCAGAGTTAGTAAAATGAAACATGAGACAATCTCATGGAAGAGAAGCTCTCATAGAAGCTATGGTTTAGTAAAACATGATTTAGCATTTCATTTTTCTGTAACAATTAGAAATGCAATAACACAGTATTTATAACTATTCTTGCAGTTTTAAATGATGCTTACATTTTTGTTTATGGAGTTTTCATTTTTTAATTCTGCTGTGTAAGCAACTGATTTTACCAGTGATGTGTCAACAATATAAGAAAGAAGTTCCTACAGAAGTTTTTTAACTTTGTGATAAAATATGTGCGTCAGGTTGTTAGATACTCATGCAGTAATATTAATAGTTGTGCAAAATACGAGCACTAGGTATATTTGCCATTTAAGCGTGAATGAAGTTCAGGGACTTCCTGGGAACTACACTGCTTTTGGATCAGTGGCATGTATCCTCACTATTGAGGGCAAGGACAACAAAATCTGGTCTGGTCAAGAAGTGGACTCTCATTGGTGTACTGAATCATATTAGGACTGTATGCAGTTAAAAATATCTACTTAGAGGCACCCTCACTATTTACAGAATATGTCTTTTTGTATCTGTCCTTAGAAAACAGAAACAAATGAAAAAAGCCCCCCAAAATCCCAATACTTTTTCTTAAGCAAATGTGGCTTGCCATACAAGTTCTGTGGCTTTGAAGGCTACTGGAACTGCCATTCTGTAAATGGGGATAGTCCTTGGAAGAGAGAGGTGTAGGATAAGTAATAAACTTGGATTGAGAGTAGATCTGTAGAAGGAAGAGTGAATCTTTACTTTGAAATGCTGCATCCTAAACTGTCGTCCCTTGTTTCAACTTGTTTTGCGCCAGAGGTTTGTTGGTGTCACTGGTTTTGTTTCTTTTGTATAAGTGCAAGTGTCGATGTGTGCGTGTTTTACTGAGTAATAACGTGACCCATACACTTTGGATTATGTTTAGGAGCCCTTGGAGTAAAAATTGGTTTTGATAGGGATGATTGAACAACGTCCAAAGCAAAGATGAGCTCCGCCAAGAAAAGTGAGAAAGAAATTTTTCCCTGTGAGGGCGGTGAGGCACGGGAACAGGTTGCCCAGGGAAGTTGTGGAGGCCCCATCCCTGGAAGTGTTCAAGGCCAGGTTGGATGAGGCTTTGAGCAGTCTGGCCTAGTGGGAGGTGTCCTTGCCCATGGCAGGGGGGTTGGAACTAGGTGGTCTTTAAGGTCCTTTCCAACCTAAACCATTCTATGATTCTCAGTACCTCTGTGTTTTTACCTCTCCTCACAGAAATATAAAAATCAACATGTTGAAGGGGATGTTAAATAACATCTGACACTTTTACAGGCCTTTTCATTTCATGGAGATCGCTATGTGGTTTACAGCATTTCCCCATCAAATGAGTGAAGGTGTTCCCAGCACTATGAGGGGACACGAGGGCCATCTGGTCATGCCTGGCCCCGTGGTGCAGCATCCTGGGGACGAGTGTAAAGAGGGGTGCCGTGTCTGCCTGAAATACCCTGGGATGGGCACTTGGGCAATGGTTTTAAGTGGGCAGCATGTAATTCACATAGCTGGGATTTGGCAGAAGCTATGACCCAGTCTGATTTGAAGTGAGGTCCATCTAATTTTTTAGGTCTTAGAGAAGATGGAGCTGCTGGATAGGGTCGAAGTTTCGGAAAAGCCTTTATTTTGAGCTTTAGAAGCCGGATATATGAAGTTATCCCCATTTTATATACTGATAATCCTTATATTAGCATCAGCATGAGCTGCTTGCATAAATGTTGCTCTGTGGTATGTAGGGAGATAAGAACCACTGAACTGCTCCGGTGCTGCCGCAGGAGGCAAACCCTGAAACGCCAGCAGCAAGCTGTGCTAGCCCAAAGAGGAGCTGAGATAAGTTTGCGTGATGAAGATTTATTGTACAGGACTAACTGAAACTATCATAAAATAGCAGTTTTATACTTGCATGATTTCTTTCATCTGGAGAGCCCAGCATGTTTGGGGAATATTGGAGTGCTAATCACAATAGAATTTAAATATTACCTTTCTTTTAGTGGCTTGTCTGTTATTGCTAATATGTGAACTAAGGCATAAACACAAATGGCTGTTTTTTTCTTAAGATTTTGAGTCATTTGTAACCCAGACTTCTTGATGGAGATTCAGTCAGTACAGCCTAGGCAGATCAAGGAAGTAAAGACAACAGCCTTGCCCAGGGCTCTTCACCATCCAAGTATGAGTGATTTTTTCATGAAGGAAATGCATTTCTTAGAAGGATATCTGACAAAGGATGAGAAATACAAAGTACCGATGAAGATACAGCAGTGCTTTTCCTGTTAAGAGACCTGTGGGAGAAAAGCAGTCTCATAAAAAAAACAATTCTGAAGAATATCAAATGCAGGCCCCAGGTGAAGAAAATACCATTGGAAAAAAAGCTTTAGCAGTGCCAGCGCTTCGTAAATCCACATTCTAGGTGATTTTTCTCTAACGGTAGCTGGCTGACATTTTTCATAGGCTACGTTCCTTAAAAATACTTTAAATCTTCTGTTAAAGTTCCCACCTCGCAGGGGTAGGGCTCCACCATACCAAAATTATACTGGTGGCACCACACTGAAATTTAGAGGCTTTGATGAAGCATCCCTTTGAGAACAGCTGAATCTGTTTTCAGGAGGCTGGTCTCCAAGTGAGGCATAGGCTGTTTCCAGGTCAGCCTTTAGCAAAGAGCTTTCCCATATCCTTTGCAAGAACCCTGCGTGTCTTTCCCTTTAGCGCTCCACTTCATGGCTATTTTTGGGGGAAGAAAAATGCAGGAAGGTGAGCACAGTTTCAGCCTGTATAAAACTAGTTACTAGGCTTTCTCTGGGGCAGTTCCCACTGCCCTGAATAGCAGTTGAGCTTAAGGATGATAGCCATAATTTATTTAGAATTCATCAGAAGTTTTTGTCTTCAGTTAAGAATCGTGTCCCCATGCTACACTGAGTCTTGCCAGACTAAGTAAGCCATCCCATTGACTTCATTGGAGCTACTCAGTATGAGATAAGATGACAGAATTGAGCAGCAAATCATTATTCTGGCTAGGAAAATGTGCTTAAAGCTGTAAAATATTAACAGTAAACACAAATCAATGTGTTTTTACTGCTAGATCATGATTTCAATAATGGGATATTGGATTTGATAAGCAATGCAAGCTGCCACAACTGTTGAGTTAAATACTAGAAAAAAACACTCATGGAAAGAGAACAGTGACAGACTTGTTAAAAAAAACAATTTCTGAAGAAAAATGGAAAGGCAAAGGGTGCAATTTCACATTTAGGATAAGATTGGAGGTCGCTTACTGCCAGCAAGATACTGAAAATGCTGAAATAACGTACGCGATTTTTAAATGTAATTACAATAATTCTGTTAGAGCATCTAATTTTCAGAGCCTTTCAAAGCCCCATTTTCCTTGTTAAGGCAGACTTGCCTTTTCAATGCCTAGTGCTCATCCAAGCTTCCAGGTGTGTGCCTGTTTTTCTCGCTATTATGGAGGAAATCAATAAACAAAAATCCTATACATGCAGTGTAGATATTTGTGTATTTTTATTTCCTCCATCCCTGTAGTTAATTATGGATTAACAGTATTACAGCAGAGATCTGAATTTGTCCATGGCATAAGAGCAGGTCTTCTAGGTGCTGAGAGCTGACCAAATCCCAAATCCCTTTCGGTTTATAAGAAGGGGTGGATGTGCATGTGTGGTCTAACACGCTGTAACCCGGCTCATGGATTTTTACGGAGGCAGTCCATGGGAGAGCTCATACAAACGTGAGAGCATGCGAGCTTCTGAAAGGGTGGTGAGCTGGGAACTGCGTGTGGTAGGAGCTGTGCCAATATGGGAGACTTCCAAAGTGCAGATCTATTTTCCCAAATGATGTAGCTTTTTGATGAGCTGTCATTGCACATGAAAACTGTCCGTATAGGAACGGAGCACCTAGACATGCTGCTGAAATGTGGGCTGTGCCAGCTGCTTACTGCGCTAATGAGGGTTTTTTCTTCAGGATGCTGGAAATGTGTGGTTTCTTTTACTATTTCACTGAAATAAGCACATTTTCCCAATAGTTCCATGAAGTAGAGTTATTCAGCACAAGAGGAGGGTAAGAAATCTGCTGCACCCAAGAACATCCAAGAATTTTAATATCTACTAAGATGTCCCAACTTCTTGGGTTTTCCCCTGGCTTGTGGAAAACCCAATTTAACTAAGCTTCTGAAACCATCCAGTTTTCTTTACTCAATCAAAATAGATAGTGCGAAAGTACAGTCACAAACGGTCTTGAGCTGTTAAGTTTACTTCCAGCTTTTCCAGTGCTTACAGCTATTTGGGTCTTCGAGGTGAACCCAATAAAAGCATTGACTGAAGACCAACCCTAGATTCAAGGAAAACATACCACAAATAACTGGCTTTGGGTTGGACCTATTCCAACATGAGACAGTATTTTTTTTTTTCCTCTCCCTCTCTTATATTTAGTCCAGTATTTTCCAAACTTCCATAAAAACCTTGCTTATTTTGAGTTTGGTGGTTCAGTGTCAATTTTTGGAAGGCAGTGTTGTTTTCCTTATTTTGAGGCAGTGGTCAATTTCTTATCAAAATTTCAGCATGCAGGATAACTTACCTATCTCTTCAATGCGGAATAGTGTTGTGTTTTTATCCGTGTGGTTTTTTGAACCTGTGTAGCTTTGGGTTGTGGTTTTTTTTTTCCCAAATATGGCATTTGCTAGCTGCTTGCACTGCTCCTTTAAATACTAGCAGGGAGATGCAAACGTGCATTACCCATCACCATTTTTTGAATAATATATTTATCATTTTTATTATTTATGTTTCTGGCTTGCAGTGTTGATGCAAATGTATTAAATACTGTTAAGACCTGTGTGCTTTAGCATCTGTGGAATATCATCACACCTCCAAGGCTAAGCCTGCAGCTAAAGTGTTTAAGAATTTATATGGCCATTCTTTTTCTCTCTCTGTGGCATTAGAGGGAGGGTGGGGAAAAAAAAAAAGCAATAATGAAATGCATAACCTACATGCACAGAAAATATAACTGGCCTATTTATGATTATGATTCACAGTTCGGTCACTAGAAATATACTGTTCTGCAGGTTTATGCCTTTAGCGGTAATTTGTTAATGGCAACTCCCGCACGCATTTTCCTGCAAGTCTTTTGGATTTCAGGAGAAAATGTGTCCTTCAAACAAGTTATTTCTTTGAGAGATCTTTCTGTAAGTGAGTTCCGCTGTGTATTGACTACTCATAATATTTTCTGTTATCATCTCTTGTCAGGGTTCAATTCATTACTCCATTCATTATTCAATTTGTTGGGCCATGAGCATCTGAATAATTGAAAACGGCAGAAGTATTATAAATTATAGTGTCTCCATGAAATCCCAGTTTTAGGGTTTATGACTTGACTTTAAGAAATCACTCTCTGTTGAAAGTTGGCATATAAGGTCTCATCTTTAAAGCAGAAGCTTATCAGGGTGATGGTTTTTAATATCTCTATTGTTGCACACTTAAGAATTCAGATTGCCTAAGTGTATTAAATTATGGAATTTTTTAACAGTTTATCTTTTTTTTAATTACTGTTGCCGTCTTAGTGATGTGAACTAGCAACAGATAAAGAAATTAATTTATTTTGAGGTTAATAAGCAATTTACACCTGTTAATTAAAAGTACCTTTTTTTTTTCTTTTGCTAAAAAGAGTTAATATAGCTCTCCTATACTAAAGAAAAAATTTTTTGGTGGTCTTTTGCAGGTCAGAGATGTTCCTATATGAAATATAAGCTGACATTTAGCTGTTATTTTAACTAAGTACAGTATGTCTTACTCAAATGTGGTTTTTCATTTTCTTTTTGGCTCCTGTGTTTTAATTTGGAGTACTATTATATTTATTTCTACTCTCTGGATAAATGATATTAAATGGCATCAAATTTATTTTAAGAGAACAACTATTTAATTTCTGAAAACATGAAAGCTTCAGACTACCTTCTTCTCTTGATTATGTTGCTGAAAGATCAACAGAATTGTACCAGGGCAGTCTGTATTTATTGTTTCTAATTTTTAAACATTGCCTGTCTTTAGACTATAGGCTGAATTTGGGAATATATGCCAGAAGCAGTGAATCTGTTTTCTGTGTGGATCTGACATTACGCTTACAAAATAATTTATTCCTGTGTTGGTTGTTGGTAGCCTCAGATTCTTCTTCACAAATGACTGTTAGGATCGTCTAATTTTGCTATTAGAATATAGGAAAATTTATAGTTGTGTTATTGGCAAGCTACAAAATAATGAGAATGATGTGATGAAGATGTCTGCTGTGTCAACACATATATTACCATGTCAACCATATTCTTTAGTTTGGCCGTAACCTTTTGCAGAAGGCAAGAGAAGGACGTTTTCCCGAGAAGGCGGTCTGGGGCTCATTGACAGCCCTCAGAGCTTGATTCAGCAGCCAAAACCTGGTTTCATGGCGCCCTTTGTGATGTATCTTGGCTGTCCTGCGCTCCTCTGGCTGTTGGTCAGCAGAGAGCAAAGCTCCTTAGTTTCTGAGGGATCTGAGCCCTCTCTGTGCGGGTGCCTCAGGTACCTTACAGTCTAGCTCCTGGCCAAAGATTAGAAGGTATTTGGCCTTGCCAGCTCGTGCCCTTTGCAGCATCCCTTGTACCCTGCCTGTCTTTTGGCGACTTCTTTCAACGTCTTTCATTGTCCTCTGGGTCTTCCATGCTTCTCTTCACTTGGGGGGTCTCTTGCAGAGCAAACAGCTACCTAGAGCTGGCTGCAATTTTCCATCAACAAAATAACCCACCCAAAAGAAGCAAAAATGGAATTTCATAATAATTCTTAGAATCTCCACAAAGCCCAGATGAAAATCCCTGCTTTTGAGTCTGCTCAGAGTGACGCTGCGGTACAAAGGTTCCACGTGGCTCTAGCTGCCAGGGATGCTGGAGCTGTCGGAGCGGTGTTCTCAGGGTGGCCCCGTGGGAAGCCCAGCCCAGCCGTCCACTGCCTCTTGCCTTCACAGCTGCTGTGGTGACGCTGCAGGAAGACTGAGAGAGCCAAGAGACTTTCCCTTCTTCCAAGAGGAGGCAAGGAAGTCGTCTGGGATGTCGGTGATGTCCAGGCAAACGTTTAATTTTTTCATGATTTTAGTACAACTTTTCTTTACATTACTTGTAAAAATTATCTTGTGGATCTGGGTCTTTGTACTAGGCAGGAAAGAGGAAGTTTATTCCCTAAGAAAAGGGCTAGAAAATATGGTTGCTATGTCCTTATTTCCTACTGGTGTCCAGTGTTGCTTGTCCATCATGCAGGAGGTAAATATAGAGGGAATTCATCCCTTTGCAAGTGAAAAACTACAAATATTCCCACTATTACTCAAGACTTGGATAAATTATTTGCCAGATTGAGGCAAACCATTTGCATCATGGAAGAGCAGAGATCGGTGGCTCAGTGTTAGTGTGACAATGCCAAGTTGTCTTAACGTGGTGTTTGTGCATCATGTTGTTGTGCACTGTCCAACCTTGGTACTGCTGGGGCCAGCTGGAGTTGTGGTCATAGCTTTGTCAGACCCCGAGTTTCACTCCTGCACACACTCTCATAAGTCATTGTGAGAGTCAGGACCAAAAAATGTCTTCAAAACTAGTCAGTAACAAGATGCCAAAGGCCAGAACGTGCCTGTGGTTTCTTGTGGACAGGTACCAAAAGGCTGGGTAAGAGCATAATGATGAGACCACAGGGGAAGCTCACCATGGTCTGCTCTGCTTGTATGTAACTAAATACCTAAATACATACGTAGTCACTCAGCAGACCTCTGCATGTTATTTTCAGTGAAAGTGAACTAGGAGGGAGTCTTAGACCTAGATCCACATGTTTCTGTGGTAGAAAAGGGGCAAATTTGTTTCTACCTGCATCTGAAGCCCTCGTGGTCATCTTGATGGCTTTTCTGTCTGGATGTGCAGTTGGTGGGTCCAAGGGATCAGAAGGGGTATTATCAACGTTGTTGATTTAGGAGAAATACTAAAATAAAATGCAAGAACCAGATGGGGGACACATAGACATGTGACGTCTGCCAGCCTGAACCCCAGCTTCAGCTACTCCATTATTCCTGTGTTACTCGGGGATGGTGGCACAGCACCGTGGAGGTATTCCAGCATAGCCATACCCCAGAGGCTGGTTCCTGATGTTAGTCTTTATATTGAACACCCATAAAGAGGGTAAGAAGAGTAATGCTTGGAGGGATGGGAAGGAGCATTTGGGCATATGCTGTTGCAGTGGGAGAGGGATCGGGAGCCTCGCACGCCACTCGGGTCCCTGACATGGGATCTGTGGGGTCGGTGGAGGAGGCGACCTCTTCTGGGAGGGATGTCAAGGTTGCTGAAAGCCCCTGGAAGGCAGTGGCTGTTGAGGGGAGGCCTTGCATAATGGAAGAGGGGTGGAGAAATAAAGGGTTCTGGATCTCTGGGGGTGCAGGTAGGGACTGGGGTGGGGAGCAAGCGAGCGTCACCACAGCATGGAGCTGGGGGAGTACAGGCAGCATCAAAGCTGGAAGAGAATGGGAGGAGGGAGGTTGATGAGCAGGGGAGAGGGTAAAAAGGTTAGCAGTGAAGTGTGCAACATCCTACTTGCTTTATTTTCTGTCCTGTTATTGACAATCTTATTTCTCAGTCATTATTTAATGAGCAGTTTGTCTGAGTAAGAAGTAAGACTGATTAGGTGTAGGAAGCAAAGTGATTAAAGCTGCAGGATAAAAAACTGCTTTAGGAAATCTTCTGCCCACTCACATTTTTTAAATCAAAGTAGGTAGCATCTGATTTAATGACATTTGCTAATAAAATGAGGGCTTTAATCTGAAAACTATTTTTCTTGCTTGCTTTTCATACTTTTAAAAGCCAACCGTGGCTCTTTCAAGTACAGCAAACAGTTCTATTATCAAGCTATTCTGTATCCCATTCCACATTGACAAAGTCTAGCTTGGAGCTGCAAATAAATGAGTAGTTTTGAGACCTAAATGGCTTTTTATTTATGTTTTACAGAGTGAACAAATCTGGGTTTGCAGTGAAAACACATTCTCACCTTTAGCAGTGGGGGAGCTGCCTTTGTGCCACAATACTACTCAGACTGTAGAATCATATTCAATAAAGAGATATTTAGTTTGCTATTGGAAAAGGATTGCTGCAGGAAGATATAAAAGCTACTTAGATATTTTTATAGAACTTTTGCATAAATCTTGTATCCATAACCTGATCTAGTGACATAAATATTAGCAGCTTGTTTCTATTTCACCTGCTGTAGAACCACTGCTGTCCTACAGCAATAACCAGCAAGGGAATAGAGCTGTTTGCTGCTGTCATAAATAAGATGGGGTGTCACAGCTGTTTTCATTTGACTGAGCAGTAATGGAGTTAATTATACTTCCAGTCTCTTTGTTTTTGATCTGTGTTTCCAAAGTCATCTAAGCTTCTTGAATTCTTGCGATTTTTTTTAACCCTTTTTTCTACACAACTGGATTAGACATTTTCTTTAATTTGGAGGGGATTTCATTGTTATAATTCTTTCTAGTGTTTATCTGTGCTTTTCTTATTATTTAATTTTAATTATTATAGAAAAGTCTCTACTAAAAATGACTGTATTTATTTGTACCGAGCAATATAATGAAAGCTAGAGAGCATGGTCATTCTTGAAGACCAGACACATAGACCTGCTTTTATTGGAAAATAAATCTGTTTTCATCTCCATCAATTCAGAAAATTTTCTTTAAGAAAAAGGCAACACAATAAAGCTACACTTTGATCCAATCAATCATATTGTTAAAAGAATGCATGCAATTAGGGAAGTCAAAAGGACAGTCAGACTTGCACAAATAGGGAAAAGACAATTCCTGTTTAGGAACACTAGTCCATAAAGCTGCTGCACAGCTGTACACATTGGGCAAAACATATTGCAAGAAAACCTCTCTGTTGTTGCCTATTACTTGCTTTTTCACTTGCATTTTTGTTTGGTGTGGTCTGTGTCCCCCTCCCCCCCCCCCCCTTTTTTTTTTTTTAATTTTTAAAATGTAGCAGTAGTACATAAAAATAAAATGAAATCTCTGTTTACAGGTGTTAATGGCAATATCTTGAATGTGGCCAGGTTTTGCTCAGAGAATTTACTAAGTCTGTAGTCATGCAAAGAAATATAGACGTTGAAATGTGTGTGATGGAGACTCTGATTCTGAGCCAGCTTTATAAAGTTACTGGTTTTATGGGAGTCAGACACTTAGTGTGTATGAAAATCACAGTGGACACCTATCTGCATATCTCCACACTTAAAATTATGTTTTGAGATGTGCCTTTGGTGACTTGCAAGCAAAGAAGTGACAAAATGAGACGTGAGAGCAGCAAATACTACAAGTATAATTCTCTAGTATAAATAATCTATCATTGTTAAGTCTCAGAAATACCCTTGAGATGGTGAGCAAGGAGATAGCTTTAACAATCAGACATAAATGTGATTACTAATACACAGTTAAAAATTCAAAGTTACTTGAAATTTAGCATCATCAGTGATATGTGCCAGCATAGAAAGTCTGTGGTAAGTAACCTTGCTCTTAATGTATTTACCAAGGTCTCAAATCCAATTGCTATACTGTTCTTGCAGTATTACAAGACCAGGAATTATGTATTATTTTATCCCATTGTTTACTTTTTTGACAAATAAACAACTAACAGAGCAGACAGGATGAGGACAGACAGATGAGATAAACTTCCTAGACGTCCTGCCAAAATGTCCCATTGTGCGGTCACAACACACAGATCACAAAGTGCAAGAGTGCTACTTCTCGTGTGTGATTTTAGCCGACTGCCCTCTGCCTCAAGCCAGCCCAGCATCTCTTTGAAGGAACTGCTCAGGAGTGCACTTGTTGAGTTGTTGCATATCTGATCAGAGCTCTCGTGGATGGGGACTGGTGGTGACACCATCAAATATCTTCATAGAAGACAAAACCGGCTTTTGGAGGGGGGAAATTGTTGTTCTCTAATGACTTAATACTAGTTCAAACCAGAGAATGAGAAGTCAAAGTTTCCATTTTCTGCTGCANCACCCCCGACACCTCACCCCCCCAAATATGGCAATATATAATCACGGGAGTTTTGCCTGTGGATGTAAATTCTAGGATGGTAGGAAGACATTTACCCTTTTCTGAAAGGTAGGGAGGAAGTTGAGGGTTTTTTTTTTTGAAGCCAGGCAAAATTTAAAATCCGGATTGCATTGTGAAGTGTGTAAAAACTCTACTCTCACTCATGGATCTAGCCAAGCTACAGCCTTTGCTACAGAAGGTCAAATCTTTCACTCTGAAGTCTTTCAGACTCTGAACCCAGTTTGCATATTGAGCTCTCAGAACTATTTTCAACTACCAAGGGCATCTGAGCATGAAGAACACATTTCTTGATGTCTTTAGTTACAAATTGGCACAGAGATGGGCTGCAGTAGCATGATGGGGAGGGGGCTCACATCTTAAATCCGCTCTGTTTATTACCCAGGAAGTTTTGATCAAGTTTATGGTGTTAAAGACTCCAACATATCAACTCCATTGAGGAACAGGACAAGCTATTGTAAATATGAACCATCAAAGCATTAGCCATTTCAATGAAATGAAGCAAATCAATTGTTTTCTATAAAGGTGCCTTTCAGATCTCCTTTTTCATGTTCTGAGATCCCTTATCAAGTTCAGCATTATTAAATATTGGACTATGGACTGCAAGAGTAATTTTTTAGGACTTCTAAAGGGTCACTTTGCTGCTAACATGCTTGTCTGTGCATTTATTTTACTTGACCTAAACAGAGTTACTCTCACACACGCAAATATGCATAAACCAAAATTAACTCTGTTGCATATAACACTTGCTTGAGCTTTAACCCAGCAAAGTATTTGAGGACTCAAGGAAAATCAAAGATGTGTTCAAATGCTTTTGTAAGGTGAGATTAATATTTCCAGTGACATGTATGCCATTATAATGATCTGGTTAGGATTCTTACTGTTTATCTGCAAGAAAAAATTACTGTCTGCACTGGGGGAGTATGTTGCCTTTGCGGTGGTGCATCATAGACTCACCTTTGTAGACAGCTACATCTTCAGATCAGTGAGACAGTTTCCTTTTTTGAGGTCTCCATCAGTTTCTGGAGAGACGCTGCAGGAACACTGTGCATGTGTTCTCCGTATTGGGGCAATACTGATTGTGCGTACAAGTATTCAAAGGATGGAGAATACGTCATTTCTCCTGCCCTTTCTCTACTCAGGATAGTGGAATTAAAAATATTTTGAAGTTTGTGTTGAATGTGTTTGTAGCTTTTGTTCTACTAATTTTCAGGACAAGAAATTTCTAGTGAAATGTAGGAATTCCTTAACTTCAAGCATGAGAGGTGTCCATGTTTAAGATTAAATACCTTCATAAACTGAGGTCACTGTTACCAGTTTAGCCAGCCTTTCCACTGTGCTTGTGATTAGAGATGCCTGGCATTACTTTAACATATGCTTTCTTTAACATGCCAAAGCACTGAGCTGCCATGTTTCAAAGAAGCAGGCGGCTAGAATGAATTACCTTCTTCCAGTAAAAAGTAGAATTTCCTCTCCAAAATTACACTGGCTTGAGCTCCGTTATCCCTAATGTACTTTCCAACACCAGTGACGGGGTTCGATCTGGTATTTGTGATGCTTAAGAGCTAAAAACATATGATTTATACCTCCACAAAGACTATTTCTATCTTTCTAATGGGACAAACAGAAGTTGCACGTAGCCCAGGAATGTCCAGAGTCATTGCAGCTTAAAACTATGATGTGTTTTTAAACACATAAGCTATTTTGGGTCACTTTAAAGCATGATTTTAAGTAAGAGTTATATCTTTACCCATTTAAAACTGAACCTGGTAACAATTTAGTAAGATGGAGTTTTGGGGACAGAATATCTACAATATTGTACATGCTTGCTTTCCAAAGCATGCAGTAAAACAGAGCTTACTGTAAATTGCTTGATTGCTTTATTTTCTTCTGAGACTCAGCTCAGTGGAGTAACAATGACATAAAATGGGCGAGAGAGGAGACCTTTCATGTGCCTCAGTGACTGAATAATTCAAATTTTTCTGCTTTCATGTGAACCTAATCCTGCTCTCCGAACTGATCATCCTGTCAACCTGGAGGAATCAGTCAGGAGGAAGGTAAGAGGGGCCTGTTTTCTCTCTGTCTCTCTCTTTTTTTTTTTTTTTTGTTGTTGTTTTAGCAGAACCATCTTTGAAGCAGGAATTTCTCTTCTGCATAGTTTTAAACTGTATATTGGAATAGGGGACGTTTCTCTAAGAGGTAATGGTAAAGCTGTTCTGACATAAATGTAAATCTACCTTTTCCTACAAATTAAAGCTTCAAAAATTATGAATATTTTCTGAATACCGATATCCTCTTATTCTTCCTCCACATTTTTTCTTTCTCTTTACAACTCCCTAAATTATAAGGGAATTAAAAGTCCATTAGATAGTATACATTAACATATGCTATTATGGTTCTAGCTAGGAAGCGTGGGCAGAAGCTACTGTGTGATATGATTTTCCATTACTGTTTTTTGAAGGCAAAACATAAAATTGTTTAATATATCTTGCCATTTTTTAAAAAAAGTACTAAACTTCCAAGCTGTGGCATGTGAACTAAAACAGGTGAAGCAAATACTTATTTCTAAAATATACTCCACATGAATTGTTATGTTGAGAAAAAGCCTGGTTCATCCCATGCAATGTCATGACTACACTATCGGGTGTTTCCAGACCATCTTGAAGGAGCCTTTTATAGGTGTCTGTAGAATACCATCTCCCAGGGAAGTCTGACTCCATTTTTTAAGCAGACGTAGTTGCCACACATTTTAAACCAAGAAAAACAATTTTTTTTAAAGTACATTGGTTTTACTTCCTATCTGCTGTGGGTCTGCCAAATAAGCCTCTAGGAGCAAGTAGCTATGGCCTGTGTATTTTTATATCCTTGACCAAGTTGGTTACCCTAATTTCACCGCATATACGATGGCATAATGCCTCTCTACCTCATGCGATGGAAATCAGACATTATATTTAAAAACTGTAAAGTGCTCAGAGGGGCTTTGTTGAGTTTGTAATGTGTTTAACTGGAAAGTACTACAGCTCTGCAAAATATTGCATGTACTAATGCTATGTTTTCTACCAGTTTGAAAGGTTTTCTCATCGTACTACCACAGATGTAGTGGGAAATACCAGATATAAATTTGAACAGCCAAAGAAATTTACTTAGAGTTGCCTTTTCTACTATTATTGATAGCAGATTTATATCTGTGACCAGGGAAGAAGTCATCTGAATGCAGTCATGGATGATTTTAAATTAAACATAAAGTTTAAGAAAATTCTGGCTAAATGTCATCAAGATCCATCATACCAAGCTGTCTGAGAGGGTAAAGGGCATGCTGTGAGCTAGATGAAGGGCAAAAGCAGAGCCAGAGCCAAAGCCAACACACTCCGGCAGCGTGGTACAGGTGCTTGGGGGGCAGCCAGAGGAGCCATCCGGGAAGAACTGGGAGTTTGTTGCTCTGAAGGAAAGGGGATGGTTGCTCTCCCTGTGTGACTAACTCCTTCCCTGCCTTTCCCTCCTCTGTCTGGGCTCCCGACGGCTGCTGCTGCTCGTGCCTGAGCCCTCGCGTGCTCCCTAATCTCTGCCTACCACCAGCTCTCTGTGCATCTACTCCTCTGCTCCATCCCCTCTAGCCTTTTCCAGACATCTGGCGTTGTGGGGTCCTGAGCAGAGGGTAAATTTTCTTTTTTTTTTTTTTCCCCCTCCTCAGAATCCAGCTATAATTTACAACTCTTCTCTCTGTATTGACCATAAAAGGAAAAGAATATATTTGAAATCAATGTTTAAATGTAAATCAAAATTTAATATATGGAAAGCAGGGAATATTTATAGCCATATTGTTTGTATTTTGGGATAAAAATAGCCTTTTTGTGAAAAACACAGTGTTGACCCAAATTCCATTGTTTCCCCTGCAACACATACATTAAGCGGTCCTAAGTGGATAATGGGAAAGAACAATAATAAGGATAACAATAGGTTACAGAAACAATTAGGTAAGGAATAACACATGACAGGTAATCCAGTCATAAATTTATAGGCATGCTGCTCTCTCCTCAGGAGCCCTGTGAGACACAGGGCCAAAGGCCAAATACATTCCCAAGGAATGCGTACTGAATCACACGCCTGCAGACTGCATGTTATTATTAGAATTGTAAAATGTTATTGCTGATTTTTATATATCACACTGTGTGGTTAATTTAAAAATGTGGCTAGGCAATTTATTGTGTGTATGGGATGTCTATTTCCAATACAATTTTCTCTGATTATTTTAAAATGTGTTGTTAGATTTAATTCTTTTTAAATGTATTTTTAAACCACAGGAGGACTGTCAGTGAGGCTTAAAAAGCTCTTGGTACTGTGGCTTTGTTCTGGCATTTTGGCTTCACACTCATCCACTGAACAGTAAATGTTTGTTTTCGAGCTTATTTTCCCCAACCCAGCAGCCTTTTTTTTTTTTTTTTTTAAATTCAACCAGTGCAGCGCCAGTTAAGGAAATGCAATAAAAACAATTTAAAAGTAGTGGTGGGGGCAGTGAGGTGGCACATGGAGCCGTGTCGTGCCTGCGCTTTACAGACACGCTGCTCATCCCTCGGCCCAGCTCACCTGCACCAGCTGAAAGGTGAGACCTGCTGAAACCTGGATTTTAAACTTCATACTGGGATACTTAGATTTCCTTTTGAACCTTGCTGGTAAATGAGAAGGAGGCAAGTACTTTTCATAATACCCAGGGCCAGTACTGAAAGCTTTCAAAGTCCAGCAAATGGAGTTTTGCAGTATTTTAAGGGAGGCTAATAGCTTTTTCTCCCACCTTTGAATTGCTGCAGGATGTCTGCATCTGAAAGTTTTTATATAAGCGGGAAAGCTGTTTCAGATTACTAAAAGAAGCAGCTCTGATAAATTACTTAAAATATCCCTCCCTAAAAAGACCAGCCCTCCTTTTGCTGTTCTAGGGAGTAATTATGAGATATAATAAAATAGCTGTAATACACTGGTTCTGTTATTTCAAACCGTGAAATGAAATAAACTGAAATCCACCTATGTAAGTGAGGAGAAACCCTGCCAGTTGTAGTGCAGACGAATCCGTTTCAGAGTGTCTGGTGTTTCTCTGACAGCAAAAGCTCCTCTTTCCCCAGTCCTGCAGGTCCATGATCTTCTGCTTGCTTATCCACCCTTGGTGGTGCTCTAAATCCCAAATCGCAGAGATGTTTGGGTTTGGTTTTTTTAAAGAAAGCTCAAATATTTAAAGGAACTAATAAAGGTATGTAGGGTGACTTGTGGAGGGGAAGAAATTAAGATCTAAATATTAAAAAAGAACTTCACTTGACCTGAACCTGCAGGTACTGAGCAGATAAGGTGTAGGCAGACCCAGCTATGGACACCCTCCAACCTTAGGAATCTTATGCACTGTAAAAAAAATTTGAGCTGAACACTAGTAGTCATCTTCTTTCTCACTCATTTCT
>VZSF01010377.1:121025-146025 GCA_013398295.1 Chionis minor | reverse complement strand
CTGTGAAAAGGGAAGGCTGGAAAAGCACTTGCTTCAACTCTGCTTAGAAAAAGGACTGGAGAAGGAGCCTGGGAGCTACTTTATTGAATGACCATACAGGTGTTGAGATGGTCTAATGAACAGCCAGAGAAAAGTAAGGAACCACGTGAAATTCTTGTCCATATTATCAAAAGACTGTTTCAAACTTAGGAGGCAGGTTTTCTGAAGTTACTGACGTAACATGTTGTTAGGACGGAAGCATAGCACAGAGAGAGAAGCCTCAGGTACTGAGGCATCATATTAAAGCTCTGAGGTGCACATCAGAGCTGTTTGCTGTCAACCCTGAGCAATGACCATGGGGACGGACCAGAAATGGCTTCTGGCTGCTGTTGCAGGGCACTGAAGCTGTGTCACCTGGGACAAATTACTTTTCTACATAGTGACTGGTCTACAGGTAAGAAGCCCTTAAATTCACCTGAAAGCTTTCCTTCACTTGATAAGCAAGGTTTGGAGAAATTTGCCAATAAGCATGTTCTGTTTTGGGGACATAAAAGAGGAGGTAAGCAGGGTGATGGCACGTGCCTATGACAGGCAGCCAAAAAGTCTGTCAGTATCCTGCTACCAGTAGCAGCTAAGTGGCTGCAGGTTCTTGTTTAGAGAGCTTGTAGTGTAGCAGGCTTCCACGTTACACACCTTTGTATACCCGTATTTTAAGCAAAAAATTCTCAGGAAAGACTGCAAATGATGAGTAAAAGAGAAACTACATGTGAGACAGGATGGTAGACCTACTGAACACTTTAACAAGGTGTTTTCAAACAGAATTATTAATTAAAAACTAATTCATTCAGCCTATTTGTCGATTTTGGGCTATGGTGCCTTTTCTGAAAGAATTACTGTTTGCTTGTGTCTTAACATGTGCTAAAGCCAAACAGAAGTGACCTTTCTCTGATCATACAGAATAACCAGAAGAATCAGGAGAAATGCTTGACACCCAAGTAGCCTCAACAGTTGGTACGCTGTAGCTGTCAGCATGAAATCAAGTGCAAAATTGCCAGATTTGGAGTCCTTCCTAGAATTGCTTGCTCTGTCAAGTGGAAGTAAAGGACATTGACCAGAAAAATGACACAAGACTTTTCCAGAGGCAATCTTCGCAGAAGCGCCATTTCACCTACACGAGAACTGTATCCTTCATCTGCACACTGAGTTACCAGCTTAGGAAAGACTTGTCACTATTTCTGCCTCACAACCTGCACAGAAATCTAGTGAAAATCAGAAGAAAATAACTGGTAGATTCCTTTTCAAATGGAAACAGTTTGAGCGTCTTGAAAGTAAGAGACACAGTCTGTCAAGAGAACTTTCTACTGTCACAAATGGTAAATTTGTAATAGTAACTTGCTATTACCGGAACAAAATGTGGAAGCTATTTCACGAGAGGTGAAAGGACTTGAATCTTCTTGCTTCCACTGGAAGAACTTAAAGAATGATAAGTGTTAGTACTACTGTCCTCTAAATAGGTATGTATGTGAGACATACCTTTTGACATTGTTCTCTATAAAAAAGCATCTCATATTTGGCTTTGCTTGAGATGGATGAAAACTTAAGCAACGACTTGTCCCAGGAGGGACAATATATCTTTTAAAGTAAGAAGGAATGGCAAATAGGGAAGATAAATTTCTTCAGAATAAATTATAGTCATGAACAAAATGGACTTATGCCATACTGTTTATTTAGAAATAATAAAATATTCTTTCTTTAAAAGGGATGCTGTGGTGTTCTCTTTTTGATTTTTTTTTTCTGCTATAATTCCTGTAAGCATGAAAAATATTATAGTTTTGCCAAGCAAATAATTGTACTGAATCAAAGGTAGTGCATCTTTTATGAGTACATACACCAGGGATTATCTTGACCCAACAAGACATAATGATTCGAGTCAAGGAATATGAGATTTTGGAGAAGTAGGGGTGCTATAGGAGGATCATTCGCATTGGCTGCATGCTAATTAGAGAATAAGCCACACTCCACTGTTATAACAGACTTTAACCAAGTAAGCTCCCAGAAATGGTTTACTATCTCATCTTCATGTTGATACTAAGTTATAGTTGAAAAACTAATAGATTGGCCACGTCCTCCCCAAAGTGTATGATTTAAAGTTCAAGCTTTTTTAAGTACTATATATTGCCATTAGGATAAAATATTGGATAGTACTATCTCCTGGACACCATATTTTTAAGAATATGCTTCATGCCTCATTTACCAGAAATGTATTGAGATTTTCCTGAGCCAACATTCAAAGAATAACTTGACATTTTTCATAGCAAAATGCCATGTTTTTGTCTTTTCATTTTAATTCCTTTCCTGCCCTGAACTGATATTGTGAATTACTTTTTTTTTTGTTGTTTACTATCTAAAGCTCAAATAGAATGTTTGCATACTGCATATAAAACTTATGTATAAGAAGTTATTAGATTTTCAAAGGTAAAATAGTGTCATAGAATTCTTAAGAGCAAAAGAAAGTTAAGATGAATAATGTAGTATGCAGCAATTATCGATTACGAACACACACATATAAACATACAGCAGCTGTTGGAGACACCTGCTTAGTCGGGTCTCATTGTGGAGTGGGGCAAGTATTAGATGGTCAGAGATTGTGGGTTTCCAGATATTACCTGGTGGCATTTGGCTCTGGGAAAGCTCTGGATGCCTGAAAAGTGACAAGGAAAGCAGCAAGCAAAGCACGGTTATGGTACGTGATGCCAGAGAGGCGGCTGCCTGGAACAGGGGGATGATTCCTGCTGGGGTGTCTTTTCTCAGCTCTGTGTAGTCAACTCTCATGCTCAAGAAGAGCATGTAGTAAAGCATGCTCTTCTTCTCTAACTAGTGCATTAGACTCCTGCAGCCTTGCACAAGATCTGTACTGATCTGACTGAAGTTTAGGCTGAGGTACTACTGTTTGAAACAAAGCGGGTGCGTGGAGAAAGCATGATTTGAATTGAAACAAAAATAAATTCTACCAGAAATCAAGTATTGTCAACGTCTCAGTACTGACTAATGTAAGCAGTTGCATTCTCCCTGCATGAACTTCACTCTGAAGGTCTATCTCCTGGGTTGGTTAAAAAGTCCTGCAGAGGATGCCGCAAGCCCTCTGAGTTCAGAAGACCATCGCTGTAGGATGGCAGAACCTGTTATGGACTTAGTCCCTCGTGCTCTCAGTGCATGTGCTGTTTGAGACACACTTCAGGAGGATGGCAAAATGTAAGATAGCAGGTTTAACTCCCCATGCTGGAGCAATACCGTGTTAGAGCACTTCCTCTTGTTTACTACCAACGGATTGCCTGCTGATAGCACTGCACGGCTTCCCGTGCTGCCTTAGCACGCCCAATGTGTTTCAACAATTCTGCCAGCTTCCTTAACTTCTCGCTTTGTTACCACTGGTGACGCATCCTGTTGAGCATTTCTCTTGCTGTGTTGCTCTGTGCTCTCATGAAGTGCCAGATTTCTCTTCCGCTCTGTGCTCTAGAACAGGAAGTTGGAGAAGATGTGGGACAGAAAAGAGCAGAAGTTCTTGAAGATACATAATTAAAACAGTGAAGCCAAAAGAAAGGGAGTGTAATATGTATCAGACTGCCTATTTTGAGGTGTGTTTATTAAGGATGTCGGTTCACACTTTTTCAGATCTTATAGCCTGCAACTGGTTCCACTTGTTTTAACAGGGCTACCAGTGTAGAAAAATCCAGAACAGAAGAAAAGGTTGTCTGATAATGTTATTCGCATCAAACCTGAATAGTTCAAGCTCAGGTCTGCAGTTCCGAAGAACACATACATCACGGAGACCACAGTTCAGGAACAGAGATGAGATTCAAAAATCTCTTCTGCACCAGGTGAAGTGTAAAGCAACAAATCACAAGGCATAAACCACCACAGGCAGCAAACACGGAATAAACTGGGATGAGCATTGCAAACAAAAGAAAGAGCTAGGGTTAATTCAGGTTCACAGTAGGCTTTGGATCTGAACTAAAAATATATCTCTTAAATGCAAATAGAGAAAAATGATGGGCATTTGCATGATTGACAGCCTTTCGAAATAGAAGTGTTGCTATAATTAAGCAATAATGTATGAGTGAGTGTGCATTATGACAAATTGGAAGCTTGGTTGATTAGATTGAGCATATAAGCTGTCAGTATAATTATCACATTTTAATCATTTTTCTCCATTTTTTATAACAGCATTGTCTTCAGCCTCATTTGGTGCTTATTAGATTGATATTCTAAGAGGAATTGTACAACATAAAACATGTCCTTTAACAGGATGAACTTTAGATAAGACTTTAGGTATGTCTATAAACATTTATAATGATGGCTGTTGTGTCTCAACTTTTTGCCACATCTTATGTGTCAAATAATGTTGTTTTAGGGCTTTCTTTATCATGATAAAATATAATAAACTGAATGTACTTTATCTCACTAAGTACTCACATACTCAATTTGTATTTTAAGCTGTCACAGGGAAAATATAGCACATTGTTACAGCTGAATAATGAATTAATTATACATGTTGCAATGATGAACAAGATGCTGAGTCAATCAGTGTGGGAGCAAGATTTTTCCATCTTCATGCAACTGTGCTGAAATCTATGTAATTTTTTAAACAAGAAAATGTTCTCTGCTAGCAGTCAGGAAACAGCAACATTTTAACCAATTTAAAAGGTTTTAATTTTAAACCATTTACCTTTCTAAAATGTAAACCACTGGAGTAGCATGCCCCTGAAATTGCAGTATAACAAAGAAAACAGAGGTTCTTAACACGGTCATGCTCTTACAGTTTTACCCTATCTCAAATTAGATCTGAGCAGCTCTTCACCACTGTTGAAATAAGAAGGTGGAAGGTGGCCTGGGTGTTAAAACACAGGTCTGTGAAACAAAATTCTCCAGGTGCTTTCACCACTTCTGCCCCTGGTTTGCTTCTTGGCCTTGGGCAAGATGTTTATCTGCTGCTCAGATTAGTGGCCCATTGGGAAACAGAAGCACGTGCTCTGCAGGGATTATTGGAAAATTAATGTGCTCTAGGTCTCAGTTTACTGCTGTTAAAATTCACATTGTGTAGCCTAGTCAAGGCTTTGCCGCTGCTGTAGAGAGAGAAGCGTAGACTTCACCTGGCCTTTCTGGCCAATGGTGAATTTCCTTATTCAGGTGACCTATCAAAGGCAACAGTACAATGGTTGAGTGAGGAATTACATAGAACTAATCACAGCAACAGAAAGGTCTTAGTTATTCTTAAATGCATTTAGTAGCAATGGTTTAAATAACCTTTTCTATGAAAATTTGGAAAAGAGTGACTTGAGAAAAAATTCCAGGCAAAACAGGTGTCTTCCAAAAATTACTCCTTGTACGTCATCTGCAGTGTATATTCAGTAAATTGAGAGCTTTATCTTTTCTCAAGGTACCTTGCAATATTGACAGTGAAATCTGAGCTACTATAATCCTCATTAGTTGATTATTTTTAGAAATGGAAAATTGCCAAACAATTTATTTGGTATAGTTTGCTTTGCCTGTGCTTGTTTCCTTTCCTAGGCTTTCTACAAATTTTCTTTGGAGTTGGTGCTAGAAATGTTCTCAAAAATGTATATATTGTAGGCTTAATTGGAAGAATATTTGCAAAATTATTTTAAATACATAAACGCAAAGTTTCATGTAGTAAACTTAATTTTAATATAGAATTTTCTTGATCCTTTGAAAATTTACCTTCTGACCTCAGTTTTTAACTTTGCAGTCCTCCAACAGAATACTTCAGCATTTCAACAGTCTTCACTAAGTTCAAGGTGAAGATGTTATTTCAAGTCTTGGGTATTGCTGTCTGCGCAGAAAAATCATGTGCAATTCTTAATTCTTCTGCTACTACTTCTAATGACCCAATTACCAGTAAAATGCATAAAAGCAAGATTTTAGCATTGATTTTTCCCTTGATTTTCTCAATAGCTTTCACAAACCTGAACTTAACATGCTTTTTATCATAATTATAAGGGTTTGATGTTGGATCTTACCAGGTTTATTTAGTATTTCAAAAGACTCGGTGAAGCCCCTTCCATGAACTTACCAAGGAATATTCGTTACCTCAGCGTGAGAGGCAGAACCTCATTATGATATGAAAATTATGTAAGAAAATTATGAGTCAGTGGCCAGGTCTTGATTGGAAAGCAACCTAAACAATAGGATATCTCAAAATTCAGTTGTCGTTGTTCAAGAGATTTCCTTTGCCAAGAGTCTCTAAGACGTTGATGAATAGTGAGGTGGGGAAGCTTGCTGATCCAATCCATTAGTTAGCTTAGTGGAGCTAAGGAACTCTTCCAGGTACAGCTTCGTGTGACAAAATTCACAGCTATGGATGGAGAAAAGCTCAGGTGGTCTAGCTTCAATCAGAAAACAAACCCTGCACCTTGCTGGGCTTTGGGTTTGGTGAAACGGGGCGTGGTTGCACCTCCACTTTGAGGATTTGGCTAACCCACGCCAAGAGCTGTGGGTAGGGGGCGGCTGAGGAAGGCAGGGTGAGCTGGTGGGGCTCTGCAGGACAGCCAAAACACACCATTGCTCTCAAGGACACCTTCTCCCAAACATCGGGAAGTGCCACAAAAGTACACTTATTGAAATCCGCTAGACAGTGCTGCCACAGGAAGTGGCACTTGGGTAGCTGCCCGGGGACAGGTAAAAAGCAAGAAGAAAATCTAGTTTGCAATTGATGGAGGTCTAATTCCCACGCTGGTGAAAGCAGGCTCTCTGTATTACACATAGCCCCTCACACAGCGGTGCTAGCTCTCCTCTCCAAGGAGGAGAAGGTGACAGAAATGTTGTGACCTGAAAAAACATTTAGGTTCAGTTTGGGGAAGAAAAAAAAAAAGAAAAGAGTAAAGGCTTAGATTTCTTCCTTTTTTAAGGATTCTGCTTCACCTCTCGTGGCGTTAGAAGATTAATTTACTTTCCCTTTTGTTTTGTACTGTTGTGTATTCCATAGCATTAATCTATTCCTCAAGGTCTGATAACATCAGTTCGGTGTCCATTGTCATCCAAGTGTATAGGTGATGGGTAGAAATGATAACAAGGTTGCATTTTTTCTATGCTTGATGCCTATTCAACCAAACAGCCTACTAAGCATTCTTCTTCCATTTCTCTGTTGTCCAGCTTGCTGAAAGAGCCTGAAATATTTTTCTTTCCTGTAACCCTCCCCCCCCCCCCCAACTTATTTGTTAGTTTAGACATCAGAGAAATACTGACTTTCAAAAATAGTTAATAATTTTTTTTTGGGGGGGGGGCGTATTTCTTCCACATAGGCACCCTTTGTTCTTGAGATCGTCTATAATTTTTATTATAATCATTCTATTTTCACTTCTTATGCACTTGGTAAATCTTAGCAGACCCCCCCTGCTAAAAATTGTGGAGAGGTCTTCAGACGAATTTAACATTCTCATACTCCAGCATCAGTGGTTGAAATCTGGCAAGAAGATGGCCTTTATGTAAGGGGTATGCATCTGTCATTCAAGTGAGCTGAACTGTAAGCCTTTCAAAACAAAACCAACCCTTTTAAGACATGGTGATGATATTTAAAAGTTAACAGGAAAATCCCCTGGTCGTGTAGCCATTCTGAACAAGACTGAATAAAAGGGCAAGCAAGACTTTTCCTGCAATTGTATCTTAGGGCTGCTGATGCAAAGTTTAGTTCTGGCATTGCCAAACTTTGCAACTTAATCAGGTTTAATAGAGCCTTCATTCACGTAGAGCATGCTAAAATTACGGTTTTAAACTTGCTCAAGAGTCTTACCCTCTTTTCTTCAAGCTTAGGAGCTTATCTTCAAGGTGCTAAATTTTCTTGAACCTTAAATATGACTGAAACCTTTCATATGGCTTCATGTTTGTGTACTGTACTCAATTCGGGCTCCTGTCCTGCAGACCTCACATGAGTCCACAGATTTCATGTTCACTGTTGGAATCAGATTTTTTCAGTTCCCAAAAGAAAGTTATATTATTTGCAGAGCTCCATGTCTACTGGGATTAGCCAGATTGTAAACTGGCAGAAATTATCTTGATCAATGGTTTCATAAGGAGAAATATATCTGAATAAACTGAAAGACAGAAAGTAAATATGAGATTATGCCAAAAAAAGTATACATACAAGGAAGGAGAAGACCTCAGAAATGCACTAGGTTTTTTTTTACAAATGGGTTTGAAGCATTTACTTGCTTTCTGCAGTTCTAGATAGAAGTCTCGTGTGTCTTCACGTGGAATATAGCTTTCTAGATGAAGTTCTCTCATCAACATATGTTGTATGGAAGTAGAATTTGCCATTTGTAAATGTATGGATACAAAATGTATACATTACACAAACATTTGGGAGTCGGGCGTCTTCTCTGTACTTTTATGTTTGAAAGGCATGTATTTAAGCATCTATTCTGTCCATTTCTAATTATCTGTCCGTTTCTAATTACAGGTTTAGGAAGCAGAATTCCATTTTCTGAATGCCTACTATTTTTCACTAGAACTAAGTCACCAGCAAGTTCTCTTTTCAAAGCAGTTTCCTATGTACTTGTACAACATTATTCCACAGATTTGCTATTGAAATGAAATACTGCAGTGACCTTTTTAATTCCCCTGACTTTTTACAATCTTTGAAATTTAGCACAACAGCAGGAGTTTAATCATATTCACTGATGTAAAAGACAAAATAAGGCACCTCTACGTTCAGATAGAGATATGACCTCAAAGGTGCAGAGCCTTCAGAGATGCACTGGAGATCCCCAAGGACAATTACAGCGATCTTGCTTGTGGTCTTCCTGTAATCTCTGACTTTGCCTCCTGATAACAGTAGCAGAAATTTTGCACTTATGTTGTGTGCCAGATTATTTTGTTAATGCTGCCTGAATACTGTTGTTTTCCTATCAAAGAATGATCTCATATTTACTTTATCTCTCCGTTCCAGTTTATGTCCGCTTCACAACTGTTTCCAGGCATGAATTTCCAAGGTCTTTGATTATCTCACTGTAAACTCCTAGGCTTTGGTTTCACACGCGTGCTTTTTTTCAGCCGCAGTATGAAAGTCCAACAACAAAACAACCTAACCCATTCACCCGCTGGCAGTTGTCTGTTCTGTCAGTGGGTTTGTGCCTTCTGTTGGTTGATGCCAGGCAGACCAAAGGAAGGCTTTAAAAAATCCCAGCATGTTTATCCGTTGCCCAAGAGTGACGGGGCAGATCAGGTCTCTGGAACCCTCCTCACACGCAGCAGCCATGGTGGGGTGACTGATGAAGAATCCCATCAGCCCTGAGCTGCTTCCAGTGTCAAGGTGGAGTGGAGGAGCAGTACAGGACCAGTTTTTGACAGCCTAGAAGTTAAAAGCACAGTGTGGGTGCTTTTGCCTGTGTGCGCGCACACATAAATTAGCAGTTCTACACCAAAAGAGTCCTTTGCAAGCACTTACAAAGATAAAGCCTGTTGCATTTCTTCCACAAATTGTGTCTTCAATGCAAACAAACATCCTAAATGTTTTTAAAATTACTCTTTTTAAAGTTTATTTGGCCCAGCTAACCTAAGAAACAAGCTAGATCGAAGGATGGGTGTCAAGAATTACTATTAGAGCCCTTAAACCTTTTCTTTTGTGGATAATATCATGTAGACAGATCAGCACCGGCTGGTGCTTCTGTTGTGAGGCTTTTTGATGGCCTCTGAATTGAGTCAATAGCTGTGATTCAGTTAATCAAAGGCTGAGACAAAACATATCATCATGAGCTGGCAGCCATAGTAGAAAAAATAGGGTCTTGAGGCTCCTGACACTTCTCCTGAGCAGACAAAGAATTGCATTGATACTGTTTTTTGATGTAACTCTTTTGTTGAAGGAGACTATGATTGTTTGGAAAATTATTCAAACATCAGTCATGAGCGCTAAATTCAACAGTTTGTTAAGAAATGCACCTTACAGCATCTTAAGTCGTGTTGGCCTTGCTTTATGCACACAGCTCTTAGTTGCACAAGTTTTAGTTACTTCCAGCATTGTTGAAATTAATAGTGATGTACAGGAGATGCTTAATGTAGTTGCAGAATACCTTGCAAAACTTTTCACTTGAATTCTAGAAATTATATTTTTTTTCTGTCCAGTTTAACACGTGTCTTAATTTTGTACAGGTTTAGATACTTTAATGATAAATTGCATATATCAGATACTTTCTTCAGTGTTTGCTCTTTAAGAATTTTATAAATAAGAAAGTTTATTGACTGATTTGATGAAAGAACACTCCAAAGCGTACATTTGTAGTTATGTATCTAACAGTAATTTTCTAAATTAACCTTTCATTGGAAATCAAGGCTCAGCATCAAAACCATGAGGCTTCTCTCAGTGATCTTGACTGACCTAAAGTCTTCAATGAACAAACACCAAGTCTTCCTAATCTGCACATTTTCCAGTTAGTCTACAGAGTAAGTCTCCATAGTGAATAAATGCAAGAACTCATCATCTGCTCAAAGCGTTGCAGAAAAAGGGTTTAACCATCAAGGGTAAATTATTCATTGTAAATTATTTGCTTAGCTCAAGTTCACCGGTTTTAGAGCAGGACTATGTGGAAATTCAGGTTGCTGACCTGATCAACTTAGAGCTAGGTGATAAACCCTCTGAGAGAAGCCAAATCACATGTTCAGCCAAGATACTATTCTTAGATTAACGAATGAAGTCATTTATCTGAGGACACTTGTTCTTGACAATATTTTGTTTGACCAAAAACTACTGAAAAAATACATTATTCTGGCAATACTTGCTGTTAAACTTGACATCCACACAGGGATCTTTAACAAGCCGTTTGTGACCCTTCATTACAAAATTTACTGCACAATACTTTATGTGCTTCCATATCCTTCACATAAAGCACTGTACAGTAGTTTCCATAAAATTTGTGTGAAGTGCTTTACAAAACTCAATCTCGGCAATGGGATTCCATCAGAAAGACCGAGTATCACAGTATTAGACTTTTATTTGCAAGGATTTTCCCTGTAAATGACTAAATCGTTATTCAGTTGAGAGACAACTCACTGTAAACAGTGTATTGCTTCTGGATATATCACCTGTGATCAATAGGCTCCCTTTCTGCCTCAGCACTTGTTAATATTGTATACGGGTTTGATTAAATGTTTAAAAGCATTTTTTAAGTGGCAGAATTAAAAAGGATGGACTCATTATCAAAAGCATTCGGCTTTTAATGCAACACAAGGAAACATTTACTGGTGCTATATCATCTTAGGATGTGATCTAATCACATCTAATAACTTATGTCAGACTGCCCTTCATTAGTAAGTGGATAGGAGACACACGATCCAAAGGAACACTGAATTTTCTGAAAGAGGTGGCACAGAAGAGATCCCACCACATTATTGTTGATTCTCTTAATTCAACATCAACTAGAATTCCTTTTTATTAGCTTTTATGATTACTTCCTTTTGCTATTTTATTTTTTCAATCTCCTTTGCTTGTCTGACAAGTCCAAAGTTCCAGGTTTTCCACAGAAAAACTACTAATGCCATAAACATGCTAAATTATACAGGCAGACCCACTCCTTGGGTTGTCTAAGTGTTTTTGACAACTGCAGACACTTCCAGCTTGATTTAGGATGTGTCTGTGTTGCTGCACCCCACAGGGCAGGGTGTCAAAGGTCAATGTTGAGACCAAGGTTTGCAATTTTTGTGGTGTGTGCTATTATTTATTGAAGGAAGGTGTAAACCCTTTGTTTATTTTTTTGGCCATTCATCTTCAGGATGCACAGACGCTGTACTGCAACCATACCTGAAAAAGGAACTTCTACAGGGGTCCACACTGCAATACTCAGAGGTTGGGTAAGACAGTTCCCTTGTCTCACTCACATTCAGTAACAACTCAAATCACACAATCCTGAGCTGTATTTTCCACAAGACTTTTGTCTCCTCCACTGCATGGGCTGCATGATGCTCACTTAAAAAGCAGCTGTTTAACATTCCTTTCATCCTCAGTTTTCAGAGTATGGCCCCATGCTGTGAGTACACACAACTTCAATTTGACTTTACAAACCTGGATTAGTTTATCTTCACGTTCGCTGTGTGGTGAGGTTGTTATATCCCCGTTTAGTGGAAAGGGAAATGGGGCACAGAGGGATTTAATTTAGAAGTTTCTGATACTAAGGCCCTGATTTGTTCGGTGTTCATAGTATTAAGTAACACATTGCAGTTCTGAAGCTCGTCCCCATGGATTTTGGCTGCAGCTGTGATCGGTCGGTGACTCTGCTCCCATCTAGCATCCATGGGTAAGCAGCTGGCTTTACGGACCTTGCTCAGTACTGTCAGAAATGCTGTGGCAGAAGCAGAGACAGAAACAGTTTTCTAAGGTGGCACCGAAAGACCTTTTTTCCCTTCTCAGAGACCTCTGAGTACTAGTAAACCTTTCCCAGTTTGACTGCAAACAAGACCAGACCATACTTTATTCAGTTTGGCAAATCAGTTAAATGACTTTTCTGTCACACAGCCTCTTGTTTGACTACACAATTAATCATATCAATACGGAGATCACACGTCAGAATGTTATTGCTGAAGCTGGCAAAAGAGCTCAGCTTGGCTTTGCCTCCGAGGCTGGCATTTTAAAGAGAACAGACTCCTTTTACCACGCCAGCTCAAACAAACCCAATGCCACTGCCAGAGGCAAACAGCTACTACAGACTATTCTTTACCCTAGCCTTCCATCTGAACATCTGCTTTTCCTTCATAGTTTGTCCCAGTTGCCCTTAGTTTACCTTCTGTCCTTAAAAAAGGCAAAACTAACCTCAACCAGAAAACTCCCACTGCATTCTTGTCCCAATCTATTTTTTTTTTTTTCTCATATCCATTTCCTACTTTTTGTTCCTTCAGCATTTCAGACTGAAGGCTCCTTTTGATCCACTGAACCAATGCCAGCAACCAAAGTCACTTGGACTTGTTACAGGACAGACAAATACCCCGTTTTAGTGACTGTCTCTCTTCTGTGCCTGGCATAACCATTTCCAGGAGAGCCCAATTTCATTTGTCTAGTCCTGGACTAAAGGGAGCTGGCTCCACTGCCTTTTGAGGATGCTGTTTGCAACCTGCAATGATTGTGTGTGCAAAGAGAGTGAAGCAAAGGAAGAATCTGCACTGATTTAGCCGCTACGTTAAAGTGGTGTGACTTCTCAAACCAAAAACTTGGCCAAAAGGCAGGTGTTCTTTTAATAGGGGCGGCAAAGGGCAGTTTTTTAACACAAAGCCCCTATTGTCTGCCAAATACTACAAGATTCAGGAAAAGTTGCAATGTTTGATGTTTTCTGATTGTATCCTTTTCATCATCATCCTCCTCTCTCCCAGCCAAGCTGGACGTTAATTTCTTCCTGGCTTTCTTCACCAGGAAGAGCAGCTAAGCTGAAATGAAACGTTCAAGTCATAAGTAAGGACAGGTACCTACACGTCAGCAGGGGCTCTCATCCCACCTCACCCATGCAAGGTCAGACCCTCTCAGCTGTATCCATTTAGGAGACTGTAGAGACATGGACTTTTTTTTGCTATTTCCCAGATCATTGTTATTCTCAGCCACCGTGATTCATCCTCTGAATGTTGAAATGCTTATTTTCAATAATGAATATTTCAGCTACTGAGATAAACAGCTCTCATTTTACAGCATTATATATAGAGCTTGGTTGCACACGCTTCACTTCCAGGTGCTTGCCAAGCACAAGGATGGCTGAACTTTACAGTTCAGAAGCCACGAATCAGGCCCTGAAAGTCAGGAGATTGCCTTTAAAATAATAGAATCTCAAAGAATAATCAGTGTTGGCATTTTTAATTTGCTGCCTGGTTTCTAAGCCCCTGGGGATTATGTTTTCCCTTTGCAAATCCACAAGGACAGAAACTTTCGTGGTTTTTAATGAAAGAAGAGATGGGGTAAGCACAGGGTAAAAAGCGAAGAGACCATGAGAGTTGACAAGACTGACAATGGCAGGCATGCTCTGCAAATACAGTGAGAGATGAGACTTGATCCCAGCCTTTGTGGCTTGCACAATACCTTCAGAATTCATGCGGGTCTCTACAGAAAGCACAATTCAGCATTAGAAACCATCTGCAAAAAGAAGTGTTGGAAATTGGACCTAAAATTTCTTAGGTTGTCTTGGTATGCAACAGAAGTATTTTTATATACTATCATCACATTAAGGATTAGGGTTTTTTCCCTTTCTACTGCAGGAAATGCTTTGAGATAGAAGGGAAATGTAACCGTAAGGCAGAATCCCTTGTTCTGCTCTCTACATAGATATTGTTGGCCACAGTGGGGTGCTTCTCTGTAATAGGACCTCCTTGGTTTCTCAATGAGACTTTAAAGCCTGATGGGGAAAGAATATAGTGAAGCACGTAATAAAGTGTAGATTCCCCAGGTAGCCATGACTCTACCGATGTTCTGTGCATCGAGCAGTGGTCATTCCTGTGCTCGTGAGGATAGACTAGTCCTGCATTGTCAGAGCTACAACAGTCAACAACTTTTGTGACTAATGTGTCCTTTCCCCCACTAAAATACATCCTCCAGCTTTGACCTGTGTTGTTCATTAGCCCTTCAAGTGTTTGTTGGTGAAGTACTACAGGGCTGGAAAGCGGCTGGAACGGCACTCAAATTTCTTGTTCGTGAGAAGCAATGTGTTCTCCATGGTGTGTTGGGTATGAAAACACATCTGGGGAAGGGGAAGGGAAAGGAGTGAGAGGGACAAGAAGAAGGGGGCCTTGTAATTTTGGGGACAGGACCATCTGACAACCAAGGCAGAAGGTGGTTGAGAGCAAAGAAAGGAAAGGAGCAGGGCTGGACATGAAAAATGAAAATGTTCCAGTAGTGAGAGTGGCAGGGGTTGTCTTGAAATCGGTAGATAGGGAGCAGAACCACTGAAGCCTAATCTCAGTTCTGCCATTTGTCCTAAGTGATGTTGAGGAGCTCACGTTCATTTCTATGACTGTTTCTTCTTCTGTGAAAAGGAGAATCACAGAGAATCACTCTTCAAGTTTATGGAAAGTCCTGGTGTGGGATTATCATCACTAGCACTACTTAATCAAGGTGCCTCTGCCTGGCTTGTGTCATCAAAAACGTCACTCTAAAAGCTACATTGGAGCTGCCTGCAGAGTTTCCCTTTGTTCTTGGTTTATCAGCCAGTCTCATCGGCTCAACTCTGTCCCATGTTGCTGTGCAATGAAAAAGCCCAAACTGCCCCTTTACTGAAAGGGATATAACCATTTGCCTGTTCCTCTACAGACTGCATGTGATCATTTGAAGCACCCTCAGGAAATTATCTTTTATAAATAACAATAAGCTACACCTTTTTTTTTTTTCTTCTTTATTGTACAAGCATGGCAGAAATCTGTAAGACCCTTGAAGTGTTGCACAGGTCAGCCTATTCTTTATGCTCGGTGAAAGTGCAGCACATCAATGTTACTCATTTTTATTGTACTCAAGGTGGTTCTATGTACTTGACATACATCAATGATTATGATCCTTCATAAGCATAAGTAAGAAGCTACATGGACAATGTACAAAGTACAGAAGGCAAGCAACATGGAAATAAATAACTACTTGTATTGTTTTGCTTTCTTTTAAATTATTCTTCTTATAAACAGGATGGTAATTAGAAGAGTGCATTTAATAAATACCTTGGGTTGAGGCACCCTTAAATGTCCTTCCATTTTATTTATTTAGAAAGAAAAAGAAAAAAAGCAGGTCTGCAGGGAAGCTGAAGGACTTAGATGTGGAAGAAATCTGACATGTCATTATGTCAAGGTTTCCAGTATTACCTAGAACTTTTTTTGCAGCTCAGGGGAAGAAACTTTCCAACTGGATAAATAATAACCTCGAAAAGGCACTAGACAAAACATCATACGAAGTATAAGATATGAGAAGAGATCAGCAAAATAACCCCTGGCTTTCAAGGCTAAAAGTATAATGACAGTATAAGCATTGTCAAAAGTCAAGCTCAGCTACACCTTGGAAATGCTTAAAATACATATACTGAAAAGTACAAACCAGAGACCTGAATGTGCATGAGTTAGAGGGCTTGCCTGCAAGATGTGGCATCTGGGATAAAAAGCATGTAGCAAGTATTGGAATATACCTATTTTCTGTGTGGCACCAGGCATTTAAAGAATGGATAATTTACCTGTATTTAAGAAGGCAGCAACAGATCTGGAGTACCTTTTAGTCTCACTCCTTTTTGTGTAAGTCTTTATATCTAATTTTTAAGGAAAAAATAATTCCTAAAAAAAAAAAAAAGGAGGCAAATGTAAAGAGATTGAAATTCAAAGGGTAGCATATGTCCGCCTGATATTTGCCTTTGATTTCACACAAAAGAGTTACTGAGGATATAATCCCTCAGAACTTCAGTAAAGCACCCAGAAGTCTGACAGGTGGGAAATAATAGTAAATTAAGGAAGACTGGTATTAGTAGGGAAAATTGTAAGATCGGTGAAGAGTGATGATATCAGGTAATATTGAACAGGAGGTTGGAGGAAGTTTATTAATGTACCTTCTCTGGGAATATTCTGAGATGAAGAGGTGGTCTACGGATACCATTTTGTCACGCAGGGCTGTAAACTTGTCCGTGTTGTAGCCATGGAAAATGCAAAACTACATCAAGAGACGTGCTTTCCACAAATATAGAGGATTCACACTGTTAGTGTTAGCTCAGGAGAGATCTCATGTGGATCACTATGTAATTTTGGCCATCTTTGTTCAAGAAAGATGACTAAAAAGTAAACTTGCTCAGGGAATAGCTAGCACAGTGATCGTGAGAACAGAGACTCTGTCTGGAGAAAGGAGACTATAAGAGCTTTTCATCATTGTCTATAAAAGTATATTTGGTACATGAGGGAGGGAAAGGTGAAGTACTATTTAACCCCAAGATAGCGTGCAAACTTAGCAGATAATTATTAGCTCTTTAAAGAAATCCGGATTGAGAAGTCTTTTGGTCAAAAAAGTTAAAATCTCCACTGTTTAGAGGTGGAGCTTTATTGCTTGTTGACAGGGATTATATGATGTCACTGCGTGCAAAGATAGGCAATGGGCTTGGTGTTTCCAAAGGTCCTTTTGTCTTCTGTGCTCCCTCCCCACAGAGACCTCCGCGATCCCTGCCAGAGTCAGTGCTCTTCAAGGAAGTTCGGAAGGAATGGTTTTCTTCATTAATTTGTTTATGATGTGATGAGCTGTTGTGCTTTGGAAGACAAAAGAAGACAGAATGGTACATTTGGGTCTTGTCCTCCTAAAATTCTCCTAATTCTTTTCCAGTCTTCCAAGAACTACTTGTGGGAGATGACTGTGAGTCTCATCCCTTGTCTTCTGCCAAGGGTTGCATGAGGCGTTATCTGACGTTACAAAACTCATCACAATTCTGGATACATGCTATTATTTTTCTCTTTGGGATGAAATACAGAACTTCTGGGGTGAAAACAAAAACCAACCAGGGACAATGAATACTGGGGGGTCCTTGAGGAGCAAGAGTCCTCGCATAGGCATACGCTGGAAAGAATTAGTTTATTACAAGCTGATGAGCTAATTCAGGCTGTGACTGCCTTGTTTCCTTTTTGGAGTGGGCTGCCATTTCTTCTCTGGACCACCAGATGCCAGACTTTTACTGCAAAATTCCAGCTCTCCGCTTGCACAATGGAAAGAAATGTTTGTGATCTTACCTTTCCATGAATCCCTTCAGTTTTGTTTCCTGCGAAACGCTTGCAAGCCTTCTAAGTGGAGCACTTTGGGCTCATTTCTAAGCATGTACTCTAACTCTTTAAGATCATTTGCAAACTAATTGCAGGGGCTTACTGAGAAACGGCCTCTTTGTAAACTACTGGCTCCTGTGACACGACGGTGGCTTGAATCTCCTACCTCAAAATAATCGTGAAAACTGGGCAGTTAGAAAAAGCACTGCTGAAATGCGCAAAAGGAATATGATAACACTTGGTAGAGTGGAGCAGCAAAATGTTTAAATTCCATAGCTCAAAATCAATTGCATTTGACAACTTAACTGTCTTAGGTAAACAAACAGCAACGTAATTACAGCCTCTCTTATCTGCAGAAATGTTCTTAAGACAAATGCTTATTCCCTTTTTTTTTCCCAGTAATTCAAGATGCAATTATTTCATAGTTTTCCTTTCTAATATGCATGTATTTTATCTAAATTTAACAGTTTACAAATGTACCTACTTATGTTTGATTCATTCTAAAATTTGGTTATTGGAAAATTATGCAGTTATGTTTTTCCTATTAGGATTATTAACATGCTCATTCCTATTGCAGAATGTATTATTTTAACAATCCATGCACTGTTTTATAAAATTTAGAAATATTGAATTAATTTGTAATGTATTGACTGTTTAGTGCAGAATGAAAATATTGAACTATGAATCATCCATATTGGGCCAAAGAGAAAGCACATTGTGCCATAAACAAGAAGGAACATACACAAGCACAAACACAAATAAAAGAAATACAATTTTGGGAAAACCAAAGCAATGGAAATGCAGCAATTTAGATAAACAGGCACATTAATTTGTCACAAGCAACAGCAATTTTTTTTCTTTCAAAGCTGCTTTGCATTATTTTGGGGGAATATCAAATTGTAAAGTGTAGTATTATTGTATGATTTTATTTTTTTTTTATTCCCTCATCCCAGTGTACATAACGCATCTGTTGATCAATGTGATAACAATTGTTAAAGGTTTCAAAAGTAAACCTTCCAGGTTAAAAACATACCAATATATTAGAAATAAATACCTATCCTCATGTACGTTCTCACCCTATATAAAGGCCGAGAGTGTGCAAATCTCATAAGACATTAATAAAAAATTCTGACAGTTAAAGCAAAGGCTTTCATTAATAATTAAACTGCAAATGATGACAGAACACAATGCTTTATTCCATCACGAAATGATGTTGGTCTACAATTACGATAACACTGGTTCTCAATTTTGCATTATTTTGTGGAAATTAAACAGAAAAAGACAATGCAATATTGTTTGGGTACTGGCAAAGAGAGCAAAGTGGTATGAAATATTTACCATAAAGGCTTCTCCAAAAGTATATGCATTATTGACATAAATTAAAAACGTTTCCCTTTTCACAGCTCAACTATCATTAGAACTTTGAATTCAGTTTCCCTCTTAGTGAAAAAATATTAAATACAAGAAAATATAATATATACCAGGGTAGTCCAGAGGCTTTTTTTTCATCATCTCTCAGTGTAGAATCAGGATTTATTTGAACTTGACTGAATCACCCATGGATAGCAGAAATCACTATTTCTTCTTGATTCAAGAAGAGTCTTTTTCTTGACATGAAAATGTCAAAAAGTTTCATAATGATAGTTTATGATGTCATTATAATTCCTCTCCATTCTTTAAAAACAGAGCATTAAGTCATTCCATTACACTGCCTTACTCTCAATCTTTCCCTTTTTCTAAAAAATTGACATATTTATCATTGATTTTCCAGCAGATGTTGTACTGGATGCCCTTTTTAAAAAAGTACCTCAGTTAATCTGACCTCTCTTAATGATTACTCACATATTCTTTAGTAAGTGAATAAAACTTTTCGCTCACAGATAGTAGGTACTTAATCCTCATTATTGAGAATATGCTGAAACCTTGAATACTTGTCAAAGATTCATTTTATAATCCTGAGGTTGGTTTGCCGTCAGTGATTTACACAGGGGCTGCGCTTGCAATAATTGATTCATTCCATACTTAAAGTCTACTGCTGTCATTAAAATGACAGTACAACACTTGCTGTTGCAATTTAGATTTACTTTAAAAAAGGCTTAATTCTACCCTGGAAATAAATGGTATTGAAACAGAAGAAATCATTTTGTGTGTCAAAATAAAATGACAATAACTTAATTTTTATTCTCAAAGTATTAAACCGGAAACATATTTAGAACACCAGCCAGCTTTTGTGAGGTTTGATGGAAGTTTACCCTGCAATTGCACGAACGGTGTGCAAGACGTATCTTTTTGTTACTCCGTCTTGGTTCAAAGAGCACTTTTTAAATCAGTTAAAAAATCTGCCTTTGAAACTAAGTTTTGAAGTGCAGCTCCTATAGTTAATTAGCATCTCAGATGCAATGCCCATCGATTATAAGCTTTCGTAATACAGCAGATTGTAATTTTGGACTGTGGGTGACAAGGCTACACATAAAAGCATATGTGCATTTACAGCTACTCCAGCTAAAACGGTACAAGCTGCGTTCTCCCAGTGTGTATTGTCTTTTTGGAAAAACAGAATCAAATGAAAAGCATTTAGCCGATTCCTTACACCGACAATGTGACATGTGGCTTTCATTTTCTTGAGTGTGTTTGACGAGGGGATTAACCGAGTGCTAAGGTACAGTAGAACCCTCTAAAGGACACGGCAGCATTTTCCCCCCCTAGGTCCTAGTTTTGTGAAGCTGCTGAGGGAAGAGTTCCCTGGGACTGCACCAATCACTGCCCAGCAAACAGCAGTTAGTTAGAATTTCTGGTTAAATGAAAAAAATCAAAAGGTTATAAATGAAAAAAAGCTTTTCTACAGCTCTTCCAGTAATATCGTGTCATGTTAATTTTAATGAAGCTTCATTAAAGTTCTCAGATAAGTAAGAAAGATAATTGTCGTTCATTAACATTGTGGTTCTGCCCACAGCTGAAAAACATGCTGTAAAACGTTAATAAGAAGAAAGATTCCAGTATGACTGAGATGGAAGGAGACAGTGTGAAAGAATTAATTAAGCCACAAAAACTGCATCATTGATAGTTTAGTAAACTATCAGGAGACAAGAAAAAATTAAGTTACAGGGAAATCGTATCCTTTCCAACCTTGATGTGCCTCGGTAGTAGACCACATGGAAAAGCAGGAGGTCACTTAGGACTGAATTCTGACCATAACAGCAGCTCACACTCCTCCCACCGAGGTCTCTCTGTCTTCTGTACTTAGTCAAGGACAGAGCAGGGTCTTCATCATTTAGGACATCTTTTGCACAGTGCGGTTAGAGAGAATAATTTCGCCCTGACTGTGAGATCATTCTTGATTTGGGAGGGCTAAGTTTAGCTCTGAACGTGCCGTAATGTAGTTTTCTGCTGTGAGAAAATTTGCTTTGTTTCCACTACTGTCAAATCAGGCACGTGAAAGAAAAAATGCAACTATCTCACTGTTTTCACAAAGATTATCCTGACTGTGGGCCTGCCATTGTTTTAATAGTTGATATACTAAGAATATTGATATAATAGGAATAAATCAATGGATTATTTTGTTGTTTCGAAGGCATACTGTTTTTTGCCTATTTATGCAACCTGAATTCTACAATGCAGTATCCTTTTACCTTAATGACTGGAGTTCTGTACATCTATATGGAAAGCACATTTAAATAACTGATTTTTTTTTCCTCTGCTTGACTAGATAATCCACAAGATTTCTTATTAAAGTTTAATACAGAAGTTTGGTTGAATTGCTGTTGGACAGCAATAGTTGGGATAAATTTTAGGCACCGTTGCATCTCTGAACAAATTTACTGTGTGCACTTACACACAGCCATGTAAGTGCGCAGCCTCCAGAAACAGGTCTTGCATCTGAAGTTTCAGCGAGGAGGAAAGTATCCCTGTCAAACTTATAATTGCTCACAAAGAGGAGTCTATAATATAAATAATCACTGTTGCTGGGGGTGCAGGGAGAGGGCTTAACCGCTGCAACCCTTTATCATTCTTCACCTGGAATCTTTTATAACTAGACTTTTCACGACAATATCACACACACACACCCACACACACACACACCCACACACACCCCATTTCTTCTAGAAAAATAATCCCTAACTAAAACAACTGGTTTTGGTGTATTGACAAGTTTTGGGTAATTCACAGAATTTTTTCTCTTTAAATAGATTTGTCTATTTCTGAAACAGAGAAAAAGTTGCAAGTAGCACATCCCATTAGCTGCAGAACTAAAAGACCCCACATAATAGGGCAAATCAATTTATCGAAGGAACTGGTAATTAAGAAAAATAAGTGTTTTGACAGTATGTTCCACAAGTCATTGAATTTCTTTTAAGGAAACTTCTAAAGATATCTGCTAATTTGGAACAAATACTGTCTCGGACAGATCTCTTCTTAATTCAGTGAAAATCCCAAAGTGTTTATTTTTCCTGAAATTTAAGCCTTATATTGGCCAAAATTAAAATTACTAATACAGATTTATAGCAAATGCTCTTGAAGTATGCAGTAGGATAGATTAAAAAAAATATGAAAGGCAACAACAAATGAACTGATTACAATTACTCCTTGCACTTTTGCAATTAAATCCATCACTAAAAAACATTGCTGTCATTTCGTTCTCTAGGGGATGCTTTGTTAACTTGCACTTAAAAATAATAGTAATCCACTGCTTTTTCACTGAAACTCTTTGCAATCTTGTCCCCAGAAATACCAGTAGGAAACCTGCGCTGGAGTGTTGCGTGCAGTGTTAGAAGCATACTCTACCAACTATTTTTATTTAAAAATACAGATGTACATGTTGCCAGGGAAGTTTTGGTTTGGTTTGTTTATTTGTTTTTTTTTACTAGCAGCTGCAACAGTCCTTTGCATAACAGCTGAGGTGTGTGCTTTGTTTAAGGGCATCAAGTGTGTTTTTAAAATGTATTAGTTTGTTCCTGGAATACACTCAAAACTCCATGTGTGTGTGTGCACACATGCAGGGGGCTATGTGGTACTAGTCTGGGTTTCCGTAAGTGTTGCTCGGAGAAGGCGGATGGTTCCTCCTGCCCCACAGGGTGGTTTGATGAGTGAAAGATTTTCCAAAAGGAATGGGAGATGGCAGGAGGAGAGGGACTCTTTGCTACCGGCAAATAGTCTCCACGCCCTAAAAGTCAGAAAATTATCACTGTAGGAACAAAGATGCTACGCGGTAAGATGCGATACAGGATATGCTGTATTGGTCGTAAATCACGAAGCAGCTGAACAAATCTGCACATAAGGAAAATGGCACTCTAATTTTCTGTTGAAAATCCAGACAACATTCTCACCTTGCATTTCACTGTGCTGGTGCTGCTCTACAAAAGAGAAGAAAACTGATTAGCAAATTGTTAATCCAATAGTTGTAACAAATAATTAGCTTTGTAATAATTAGACAGAGAAGCATATAGAATAAGAATTACATCAAATCTCAACTCTCTCTTCTCCCTCCTCCCTCCCTATCATGTTCATGACTATTTGTTTCAAAATATCTTTTATATGAGTAACCAGACAGTGTTTTCTTCTTTTCCTATTAAAACATTAAAAATAAATAAAATGTAAGCCTAATACGACTGTGAACTGAACACTCGATAAGAATAGCAAGGCCAAGATGTTTTCTTTGACCTTCCTTTCTTCTCATTATCCCTTCCTCAGGACATTCACTCCTTGTTGTGACCCTTTGTAATTTCTCTTTTATTATAAATTGTTAATATAAAAATGCTGTGGCTCATGAAGCTTCGGGTATGAAAATGCTATTCGTGTCAGAAATAAAATCAGATTGACATGCTAGAGGAAAACACTCTTAAAGCGGGTGAATATTCAGCTCTGGGTAGGATTCCCTGCTGGTTAGACCATCTCGCCTTAATATGTTTCATAGGTGTTTGTCAGCTAGACATCTACTCTTGCAGTTTTAAGGTTTATTATGAATGTTGCTTAAAAAATCCTTTTACATTTCAAATATTGTGTGGACATTTGTACTTGTGTTGAAACCGCATAACACGAGTCGTAGCTAAGAAGAGTGCAAAATGTTTAAAGTAGGAAAAAACTGAATATGGCTTGTTTGACCAAGGGGGACACAACTAGCTGGCGTGGAAGCTCTCTTAGGAGCCCCCGGCTGTACGAGCTACACTGTCAATGCCTGGGCTACCCAGAGAGATGCCCTCAGCACAAGATCAGAAGGACCATATTGCCTCCTTTGGGGCCTGGCTCTTGCATTTGGGGCTCGGAGGACTCGGAGCTCTTGTTCTGTAAACCCTCTTTCAGCCCTTTGTCTGTAACCTCCCTCCCGCTGAGACCAGGCAAACTCGTCACAGGCGCAGACCCCGCACCGGCGGGCTGTGCCCGGGGGACAGCCGCTCGCAGGTCCCCACCCTCCTCACCTCTAAACGAAGCCGCTTCAGAGCCTCCCCTCATTTGCATGGGGAGATTTAATTTCCATCCCTTAAATATGACGAATTGCCGAGATTTCCTTCAGTTAATGCTTTTAACAGCTCCCAATAAACTTCATTAATCAGGCCAGCTCAAGGCCCAACGTGCAGCCTGGAAGCAGCTAATTTGCCTGATGAGCCCGCGACTTTAGTGAATAAACAGGTGGATAAGCCGAGGGTTTTATGGCCTTAATTACACTCTAATCAGTTCAGCACTTGGCGGGCAAAAAGGAAGAGGGGGAAAAGGAGGCGGCGGCAGCAGCAAGAGCATCAGCAGCCGCCGCTTCCCAGCCCTTCCCGCATCACCCTCTCCTCTCCCGTTCCCTCTCCTGTGTGCGCCGCTCCCCCCCTTCCACCTCTGCTGTCTTTCCCCTTTTTCTCCTCTCTTTCCACCCTCCTGTTCCCTTCCCACTAAAACCAACATCTGATGGAGACAGAGGCTGTTTTGTTCTTTCTTTCTTTCCTGCTACTTGCTGCCTCCCCTTTCCCTTTCCCTTTTTTCTTTTTTTTTTTTTTTTCTTTTTTCATTTTTCCCTCTCCGTACCTCGTTCCCTCTCTCACCTCTCCCCTGCCTCTGGGCCCTGCCTCCCCCCTCCCCGCCGCCCCCATCCCTCTCTCCCCTGCTACATATTCTCCCTGTCACAGTTAGGCCGCCTGACAAATCACTTCAAGGGCAGCCTAACTTTGAAGGACAAGACAAAGCTTTAGCATATGGTCCAATCCCCAGATGTTTGTCTCTCTCTCTTGCTCTCTCTCCCTCCCCTCTAAGAAGGGCTACTTGGGAAGCCCGGCGCTTTTTTTTTTTTAATCTTTTTTTATCCTCT